>APFE030203763.1:1969-65979 GCA_000404065.3 Pinus taeda
GTGTAGAAGATTATTGGATATACTTTCACTAAGAATCCTCTTACTGATAATGGTGTTCTCCAACACACCAAGTTGCTATTTGAACATCTTGAATTTCCCTTTTGCAAGTGGCTTAGTTAAGATGTCAATGACTTGCCGCTCTGTTGGACATATTGCAGAACCATGGCTCCCTTCTAAACCGTATCCTTGACCTCAATGTGTTTGGATTGATTGTGAAATACTAGATCTTTATAGACATCCATGTGACTTTGATTATGACATTAAATCATAGTTGTGTCCAAAGTCTGAGTTGTCAATTGTGCTTTCTTTACTGGCCTTGTGTGTTAGTAAGGGGTCATAACATTCCCGACTCACTACATGTATTCATGGTATAGGGCTCCAAGTCTGTCTAGTTCTTTCTTGCAGGTGAGTGCCCTTGAAATGGTAAACAACGGAATGTATGTAAATAGACTATCTGGGGTGCGGGAGGATGTTTGTAGAAGTTTTCCAACTCGTGGCAAACAGATTTCAGTAAAGGACTGTCAAAACCTGTCACTAGCTTTATTAATTCTGAACATGAAAACAATGTGCTACATGAAAATGCCCCTAAACTGCCAGCTGTTGATTCAAGACTCAATGAATGAATCCGTACCTTTGTGCTCTCTCTTATAGATCCAATAAGGTGTACTCTATATTTAGTGGTGTGAACTTCCCAGTTCTCTGAAGCCCACATTTCTGTGTACATATCCTTCAAAGTGTTCACCTAATTATGGTTATTTCTTGCTTGTAATTTGTGCATATGTTCATAGAATCCCCATGAATTCTGAAGGTTAAATGACACATGGGAATACAATTATCTTTATCCTAAGCCAACCTTAGAAATAGAATTTATAATAGCCTCTCTTTATCTGGCCACACATGCCTCTCAAATTAGCTGGTGGTGGTGGATGTGTTATCTAAAGCTGGTGGGCCTATATGAGCGCTCTTTTCTATAGCTCAAGATTCATATGCCTCCTTGAACAGCTGGGTGGATCTACTTATGTAGAAGATTATTGGAGATACTTTCACCAACAATCGTCTTACTGATAATGGTGTTCTCCAGCACACCAAATTGCTATTTGAACATCTTGAATTTCCCTTTTGCAAGTGGCTTAGTTAAGATGTCAATGATTTGCTGCTCTGTTGGACATATTGCAGAACCATGAATGTGCTACATGAAAATGCCCCTAAACTGCTAGCTGCTAATTGAAGACTCAATGAATGAATCGATACCTCTGTGCTCTCTTTTATAGATCCAATAAGGTGTACTAGGGTTTATCAAAAGGATTTGCAAGTGACTCAAACTTAGGAATGGTGGTGGTGGATGCATTATCTAAAGCTGGCGGGCCTGTGTGAGCGCTCTCTCCTATAACTCAAGAGTGATATGCCTCCTTGAACAGCTAGGTGGATCTACTTGTGTAGAAGATTATTGGAGATACTTTCACTAACAATGCTCTTACTGATAATGGTGTTCTCCAACACACCAAGTTGCTATTTGAACATCTTGAATTTCCCTTTTGCAAGTGGCTTAGTTAAGATGTCAACGACTTGCTGCTATGTTGGACATATTGCAGAACCATGGCTCCCTTCTAAACCGTATCCTTGATCTCAGTGTCTTCGGATTGATTGTGAAAAACTTGATCTTTATAGACATCCATGTGACTTTGATTATGACATTAAATCATAGTTGTGTCCAAAGTCTGAGTTGTCAATTGTGCTTTCTTTACTGGCCTTGTGTGTTAGTAAGGGGTCATAACATTCCCGACTCACTACGTGTATTCATGGTATAGGGCTCCAAGTCTGTCTAGTTCTTTCTTGCAGGTGAGTGCCCTTGAAATGGTAAACAAGGGAATATATGTAAATAGACTATCTGGGGTGCGGGAGGATGTTTGTAGAAGTTTTCCAACTCGTGGCAAACAGATTTCAGTAAAGGACTGTCAAAACCTGTCACTACCTTTATTAATTCTGAACATGAAAAGCCACAAAGATATTATTAATTCTGAACATGAAAAGCCACAAAGATATTATTTGTCCATTCAACAATTTATCCCTAAGCAAGTTTAGGAAATCCCTAGGGCAAAACAGAGAGTCCTTCTTGCTGCCCTTCTAACAGCCTTAAGATGCTCCACAGTTTGTCCTACACTACGACACTTCAACCACCTAGCAAAGCACCAACTTAGCAAAACACATACTTCTGATTTAAAGCCACTTTCTTCTTCTGCTACTCACTGTCCGGTGCACACTTTAGGCTTGGTACATTTCAAAAGTTTGACAGAAATGCCCATCGCTGGCTAACGTTTTCTGCTAATTGACTTAGCACATTCCAAAAGTTTGGCGTGGCTAACGTTTTCTGCTAATTGACTTAGCACATTCCAAAAGTTTGACGTTCTTATTGTTGTCTTTGTTTGTACTATGCTTTTAGCAAATGGCCACACATGCCTCTCAGATTAGCTGGTGGTGGTCGATGCATTATCTAAAGCTGGTGGGCCTGTATGAGCGCTCTTCTCTATAGCTCAAGAGTGATATGCCTCCTTGAACAACTGGGTGGATCTACTTGTGTAGAAGATAATTGGAGATAATTTCACCAACAATCGTCTTACTGATAATGGTGTTCTCCAGCACACCAAATTGCTATTTGAACATCTTGAATTTCCCTTTTGCAAGTGGCTTAGTTAAGATGTCAATGATTTGCCACTTTGTTCGACATATTGTAGAACCATGAATGTGCTACATGAAAATGCCCCTAAACTACTAGCTGTTGATTCAAGACTCAATGAATGAATCGATACCTCTCTGCTCTCTTTTATAGATCCAATAAGGTGTACTAGGGTTTATCAAAAGGATTTGCAAGCAATTGCTTAAAGTCCCATAAAGTGTTGATATAATGAAATTGTGTTAAAATTGACTCATTATTTTGGCATTATAGCCTCAATATTTGATGATACTATCTGCTAACAATGTGGTCATTAAATTTACAGCAAACTTGGTGGTTTTGTCTCATTCTACAATTCGACAATATGAGTCTGAAAGTCAAGCGTCGATATTGTTCCAATCCTTTGATTCCTAATTTTCGGACAAGTGCTACACCGGCGCAGGATTCCTCTGTTAATTCTGATTGTTCTCTGTGTTCATTATTTGTCTGAAAACAAAATTCTTATGAGTTACCAATCAAAACTTTTACTTTTCAAAACAGATACTGTGGAAGTGTAGATTAGCTGTAGAGAAACAAAATATCTGAATTTTGGATCAAATACACCATCTAATGAGCTGTAGATTTGAGAAACACTACTGCTGAAAATCAAATCTGCCAAGCTTGAAATCTGTAAGATTAATCACAATTTCTCACCAATACAAGAGGGATACACCCCCAGAAGGTAGGTGTTCCACTTGCTTGAGTTCTCTCAAGTCAACTTGCACTCAAACTCACTTTGGATGCAAGGATACCTCTAGATTGGTAACCATAGAGACTCATGAAAGGAAGTTGGTCGAGTCATATAGGCATTGGGAAGGGCTCGTTGGATCTTAAATTCACAACTTTTCCAATTAATTTGGTTAATTCAATTAATAAACTAGTAGAGGCTATGCTAGCATTCCATTGTGAAGTTCCATAACCCATTAGTCTAGTATATCCCCTATTAAAGGCGGATCTACATCCATAGTCATTGTTTTTTCCCAGTATTAAGCCAAGAATGTTTTAGAAAATGCAAATTTGAATTGTTGCATTACCCCCATTTGAGCTATCTGCATACTTGTGATTCCTCTACTTTTGTATATTTTTGAAAGAGTTTCAAAGTTCTTCAAAATTAACATTTGTGGTAGTCAAACAACTGTATCGGTGCAATAGAGACTCATGAAAGGAAGCTGGTCGAGTCATATAGGCATTGGTAAGGGCTCGTTGGACCTTAAATTGACAACTTTTACAATTAATTTGGTTAATTCAATTAATACACTAGTAGAGGCTATGGTAGCATTCCATTGTGAAGTTCCATAACCCATTAAAGTTTACATAGTGCCAGTGCCTACAAATATAGATTTAGTTGGTTGATATCATAAGGCGCATGTTGAAACATTCTTCATATTTGAACATCTTGAATTTCCCTTTTGCAAGTGGCTTAGTTAAGATGTCAATGACTTGTCGCTATGTTGGACATATTGCAGAACCATGGCTCCCTTCTAAACCGTACCCTTGATCTCAGTGTCTTTGGATTGATTGTGAAATACTAGATCTTTATAGACATCCATGCGACTTTGATTATGACATTAAATCATAGTTGTGTCCAAAGTTTGAGTTGTCAATTGTGCTTTTTTTGTTGGACTTGTGTGTTAGTAAGGGGTCATAACATTCCCGACTCACTACATGTATTCATGGTATAGGGCTCCAAGTCTGTCTAGTTCTTTCTTGCAAGTGAGTGCCCTTGAAATGGTAAACAAGGGAATGTATGTAAATAGACTATCTGGGGTGCGGGAGGATGTTTGTAGAAGTTTTCCAACTCGTGGAAAACAGATTTCAGTAAAGGACTGTCAAAACCTGTCAGTACCTTTATTAATTGTGAACATGAAAAGCCACAAAGATATTATTTTTCCATTCAACAATTTATCCCTAAGCAAGTTTAGGAAATCCCTAGGGCAAAACAGAGAGTCCTTCTTGCTGCCCTTCTAACAGCCTTAAGATGCTCCATAGTTTTCCCTACACTACGACACTTCAACCACCTAGCAAAGCACCAACTTAGCAGAACACATACTTCTGATTTAAAGCCACTTTGTTCTTCTGCTATTCACTGTCCGGTGCGCACTTTAGGCTTGGTACATTTCAAAAGTTTGACAGAAATGCCCATCGCTGGCTAACGTTTTCTGCTAATTGACTTAGCACAATCCAAAAGTTTGACGTGGCTAACGTTTTCTGCTAATTGACTTAGCACATTCCAAAAGTTTGACGTGCTTATTGCTGTCTTTGTTTGTACTATGATTTTAGCAAATGGCCACACATGCCTCTCAGATTAGTTGGTGGTGGCTAAAGTTGGTGGGCCTGTATGAGCGCTCTTTTCTATAGCTCAAGAGTGATATGCCTCCTTGAACAGCTGGGTGGATCTACTTGTGTAGAAGATTATTGGAGATACTTTCACCAACAATCGTCTTACTGATAATGGTGTTCTCCAGCACACCAAATTTCTATTTGAACATCTTGAGTTTCCCTTTTGCAAGTGGCTTAGTTAAGATGTCAATGATTTGCCGCTCTGTTCGACATATTGCAGAACCATGAATGTGCTACATGAAAATGCCCCTAAACTGCTAGCTGCTGATTCAAGACTCAATGAATGAATCGATACCTCTCTGCTCTCTTTTATAGATCCAATAAGGTGTACTAGGGTTTATCAAAAGGATTTGCAAGCAATTGCTTAAAGTCCCATACTCTGATTCCTAATTTTTGGACAAGTGTTGCACCCGCGCAGGATTCCTCTGTTAATTCTGATTGTTCTCTGTGTTCATTATTTGTCTGACAACAAAATTCTTATGAATTACCGATCAAAACTTTTCCTTTTCAAAACAGATATTGTGGAAGTGTAGATTAGCTGTAGAGAAACAAAATATCTAAATTTTGGATCAAATACACCATCTAATGAGCTGTATTTTTGGTTCACCCCTATCTGTAAACCGTATCCTTGATCTCAGTGTCTTCGGATTGATTGTGAAATACTAGATCTTTATAAACTTCCATGCGACTTTGATTATCACATTAAATCATAGTTGTGTCCAAAGTCTGAGTTGTCAATTGTGCTTTTCTGCCTGTGTTAGTAAGGGGTCATAACATTCCCGACTTACTACATGTATTCATGGTATAGGGCTCCAGACCCAGCATTTAGAGAGCGATACCACCCTATCAAGGCATGGGGAAAGCTATAGGTAGGCATCAGCATCAAGGTAAGCAAAGGCTACAACAAAAACGACTGAAGCGACTGCTGGAAGGTATGCTGCTTACTTAGATCCTACAGGTGCATCTGGATTAGGTGTTACTGGTTGGATCAACGGAATGTATGTAAATAGACTATCTGCGGTGTGGGAGGATGTTTGTACAAGTTTCCCAACTCGTGGCAAACAAATTTCAGTAAAGGACTGTCAAAACCTGTCACTACCTTTATTAATTCTGAACATGAAAACAATGTGCTACATGAAAATGCCCCTAAACTGCTAGCTGCTGATTCAAGACTCAATGAATGAATCCGTACCTCTGTGCTCTCTCTTATAGATCCAATAAGGTGTACTCTATATTTAGTGGTGTGAGGAGCTGGGGAGCTAGGCTCAGGGAGTAGGGCAAGGCATTCCAGGAGTGGAAAGGCCGGAGGGAAGGAAGCAAAGGCATCCTGCCTTTCGGGACCTTACCTGAGAGATCTCCTTGAGGGGAACATATATAGGAATAACCTTACTAAATTGAACCAGTAGTATTTACTATATATTCGTCCGCGTTGCGTAGATAGGATGGATCGATGGAATCACCGGCCCGGAAATGCCTTAACTCATCCATTTGGCTAAAGAAAATCGCGAGTTCAAGACCCGATTGAAGATGATGCCTCCTACTATACAGTGGTTATGGCAACCAGACTATGCCTGTTCACTTCAAGTCTATCCATAACTTCACTTTAACCTACAATTAATTAAGTGCACAACTAAGTCCATCACAGCGACTCGCCTCCTTTGGTGGCTTGTCCATCAACCATAAAGACTTCTACCAAGTCAGTTGGCAGTGATCTATTATAAGCTACCTAGCTCGAGAGGGCAACAACTCTGTAACATCCGACTCTATAACATCCGATTTGGTAATCAAGACAAGATCCGATTCTCAGAAAGACAGTCAAAGAGACCTGGGTTTCTACCCTTTGCCCATTGGACAGACAGGATCTCCTTTTCTTTGAAAGCGGAGACACGCTTGACTCACTGATTGGACAGTGGAAGTCCCAAGCCTCGTTTGTTAGCTGGGGCTTGCATCTCCAATAAATGCCCTTCCTATTCATATTGGATAATATCCTCTGCAATCTGATCTTGAAGTATTTCAACTACATTTCAAATCAGGCCGTATATGTATTTATGTATTTATTTCTGCACCTATCAGAAATCTATCCCGCATTCAAGTGTTTTGATCTTACACGGCCTTCCCTATTTGATTGTACAGCACGTTTCTATGTTTACCCACTGTCTTTCAATCTTTTCAAATGATTACCTCTTGCTTCTAGTAAAATATTCTCAAAAACCCAGTGCCATTCACACTTAAAACCAGCTTGCAAACATCATGAACTCTTTTATAAATTACCTTCAGCACCTACATATTGACATACATCTCTCTGCTTCACATAACATGGAATCCATTAGCATAAGCCAACTTACTGAACTGTCAGCATTGTTTCTCTTAGCACTTGTCCTCATGACTCTTTTGATTATGGACATCGTAAAAGTAGAAGCACAACAAAAAAAGAAAGCAAGAAACAGCCACTAACAATAGGAGCATAGCAATATGAGTTACAATGCACATTCTTGAGTTACAGGCAAGTTTTAAATTTATGCAAGCCAGTTTATGTATCATGCTCATGTCAGTTTTGAATCACTGTATTTCTATTTCAAAAGTTAAATATGCCATCCATTAATACAAGAGAATACCATTGTGCTTGTACTACAAGCTGGCTATACAAGAAACTCCCTGCTTCCTTATACCATCCAGCTCTTAGATTCTTCACATTTTTACTATTTTGAATATTGCTCACAGTGCTCTTCTTTCGTTCTTTGTTTACAAATATCTTAATCATCGGAGTTATCAACACGAGTAGCAGCTGCAGACCTTGACAACCCTGCTTCAACTTTTCTTGAGAGCTGGTAAAAAGTGATTTGGTTCCTTGCTCAAGGGGCCTTGTATCTTAAGCTCATGTTGCAGGCTACAGCTTATAACAGGCCCAGTCCTAGGTGCTCTCCCCAGCTCAATTATTATTGAGAGCCTGGAGCGAGAGGGACTACAGTCTCAGTCTTTTCCAGTAGTACGGGTTGACAGCTGTATTACATGTATACTCATCTGTGCTTGTACTACAAGCTGGCCATACAAGAAGGAGCATACTATACTATTAGATTCTTTCACATTTGTGCTGTTTTGAATATTGTTCACGGTTATTGTTCACGGTGTTCTTTTTCGTTCTTTGTTTACAGATATCCTAATCATCGGAGTATGGCAGAAAACAGTTTGAACTGTTTATTGTACCAGAGAGACTATACACAGTAGTTTCCTGTAATTGTGCGTACAGATTGACTTATTTTACCCTTTGTAATGTATTGCTTGAGAAGAACTAGAAGTATGAATTTTTGTTTTCCGAGCTACAAGCTTGAGAAGAATTCTCGTTTTTGCACTAAACAAACATTTAAGAACTGCATATCTTGTATCGAAATTACTTTTTTGAACTAAGTAGTCATTCAAGAACTAAGTAAATACTAAGCTCCAGTCCCTTGCTAAAGGGGCCTTGTATCTTAAGCTCGTGTCGCAGACTACATCTTACAACAGGCCCAGTCCTAGGTGCTTTTCCCAGCTCAAGTATTCTTGAGAGCCTGGAGAGAAAGGGAATACGGTCTCATTCTTTTCCAAAAGTACGGGTTGACAGCTATATTACATGTATACTGATCTGTGCTTGTACTACAAGTTGGCCAGCCTATCAGCAACAATTATGGAAGAAAACAGTTTGAACTGTTCATTGTATGTGCATACAGATTGACTTCTTTTACCCTCTGTAGCGTACTGCTTAAGAAGAACTAGAAGCATGAATTTTTGTTTTCCGAGCTATAAGCTTGAGAAGAATTCCCGTTTTTGCACTAAACAGTCATTCAAGAACTGCATATCTTGTATCAAAATTACTTGTTTGAACTAAGTAAGTAAATACTAAGCTCCAGTTCCCGTTCATAAAACAGTTTGTTGTACCAGAACTACTCTAGCCTTGTTGCTGTAAAACTACCCATGTTGCCATTAATGCCTGTGCAATAAACAGATTTTAATTCAATGCTGATTCCGTGGAGGATAAGAATGGCAATGGCTCAAATGCTTTTTGTTTTCCGAGCTATAAGCTTGAGAATAATTCTCATTTTTGCACTAAACAGTCATTCAAGAACTGCATATCTTGTATCAAAATTACTTTTTTGAACTAAGTAAGTAAATACTAAGCTCCAGTTCCCATTCATAAAACAGTTTATTGTACCAGAACTACTCTAGCCTTGTTGCTGTAAAACTACTTATGTTGCTGTTTATGCCTGTGCAATAAACATATTTTAATTCAATGCTGATTCCGTGGAGGATAAGAATGGCAATGGCTCAAATTCCGCGTCTACTGTTCCAGGAACCTACTGAAGCCCCTACTGCTAGCTGCTGGTGGCTGCAACAGCTAGGCAGGGACTAGCTGCCTTGCTGTAAAACTACCCATGTTGTCGTTAATGCCTGTGCAATAAACATATTTTAATTCAATGCTGATTCCCTGGAGGATAAGAATGGGAATGGCTCAAATGCCGCGTCTACTGTTCCAGGGACCCACTGAAGCCCCCACTGCTGGCTGCTGGTGGCTGCAACAGCTAGGCAGGGACTCGCTGCCATGCAACCTGCCTTGTTTATTAAAGTATTCAAGCAGTGACCTCATGTTTTTCTTCGCAATGATATTAACCAATTAGTAATATGATAAGTAATACCCCTTTATGATTTTTCATCTTACAATATTATATTTATTACATAGTCACAATACTAAAAGATACCATATTTTTTTGCATATGATTTATTCATTTTTCTTCCGCATTTGCTTTCATTAATTTAAGTAATGTATATATCTTGGTTATTTATGGAAGTATTCAAGTAGTGACATCATGTTTTTCTTCGAAATGGTATTTACAAATTAATAATATGATAAGTAATTCCCCTTTTATGTTTTTTCATCTTACAATATTATATTTATTACATGCCAATTGTCACATAAATGAACTATTACTAGATTTGTCAATCCCTTCATGGAATGTTTCTACTTCTTGTGAGTTCGAAGAGTAGAAATGCATTTCATAATTAAAAACAAGATCTGTGAGGCAGCAAGTCCCTGCATCAAGTTCAGCCTGAGAATGCACCTGTAGCTGCATTGAGTGGGCAAGTCACGAAAATCGTACTAGATGCTGAGAAGAAGCTAGAGCAAGGGAACTCCGTTTTTAAGCATTTTCCAGCTACAGTAAAGATCTGATTCATTTACATTTTCCAGCCAAAAAAGAATTCATTTAATGAGAGGAGTGCATCAGACCCCTTCATGTTCAGTACTGTTGTCTCTTGATGCAACTTGTGTTGAGCTGTTTGTATCAAGAACACAAGAATTAATTGGCCAACGCTTTCATGGCATACCTTTATGTTCAGTATTGTTGTCTCCTTATGCAACTTGTGTTAAGCTGTTTGTATCAAAAACACAAGAATTAATTGGCCAAAGCTTTCGTGGCCCATCAAAGTTCAGGAAATCCATGACTAAGGAGGCAGAGCAAAAGAACTACAACAATATGTAACATATTTTTGAGCTGGAATGCGGACCTCAAGGTGTTGCGTCAACTCATTGCTAAGAAAGTGCCACTCCTGCATGCTAGTTTATATCAATGAACGGTTCATTGCAGTGTTGATATGACATTAAAGTATTGAATATACACAGTTCATTACCTCAAGGTGTTGGTATACTATACAAGTTGCACATTAGTATAGATTCAATGTCTTGAGAAGTTTAGGATACATGACTAAAACAGTTACATATAAATTGCATAAACATGAAGATGTCATTGCAACGTTGATATGACATTAAAGTATTGAATATACATTGTTCATTACCTCAAGGTGTTGGTATGCTATACAAGTTGCACATTAATAGTAAACCATTTTTACAACATTTTTAAAAGAGAGCCTAATTATTACAAGAACAAGAGTATTAGTTGTAACCCTTAAATGTGCATCTGAAAGTCACTCTATAGATCAACTGGGTTTATGAAGCCATCTAGAAACGCTACAGAGGGTAAAATAAGTCAATCTGTACGCACAATGACATCCGAACTATCCAACAGGAAACTGCTATGTACGTGGAAATCTCGTAAGTTGTACGTAACATCAGCAACGTCTTCTAGATATTTTTCATATGTCAGACCTGTTAAAGATGGAAAATGTTCTAAAAGCAAACTGTCTTTTAGAATGCACTTGTACTGAACATTTGCCTCTCTTTGGATAATGCAATGCAATTGTAAGCAGCGTCGATACGTGGTTAACTCTTGATATGTGGAAGAGTTAAGTTGATCCGTGAAAACTGTTCCAAATGTATCTGCTGGAAGAGAGCAATTGTTGCAGATTATAACTGCATGTATGTTTGCTATCGTCAACATTCCTTTAACCTGGTTCATGTTGTAGTACAGTTTTAGCATTAGATATTGTAATAAAAAATTCTAGAAGGACGATAAATGAAGGAGCATAATTTAGGAGAATAACAAATAATTTAGGAGAACAACAAATAAAGAATTAGAATTTATATTTTGCGGACTATGAAACAACCTTTGTTGTCGACATCGTTAGTTTTCTCAGGTCGGCAAGTACTCTGTTCAAATTGACGGCTATTATGAAGGTGGATTTGCACGTGCGTAGTGATCCATATTCTTTTCCTCTGACAACATTCGGAAACAACACCATTAGTGCTTCTTGTTTCGAAATTTGTTTTTGTATGGATTTGAAAATTGGTTGAAATGTAGTGAAAAGATAAACCTGAATTGCAAAATGTATTAGTGTTAATTGTAATTGCTTTTAAGTAAATGTAAAAAAGTATAAATGGTTGAATTTGTATATACCGTAGCTTTGTCTTTTTGAGATTGGCCATCCTTGATATTTAGGACATATTGACCGCCTATTTCTTTTGCGGATGTTACAAGACCAGCTATTGTGCTGATTGCAAATGCAGTTGTTGTGTTTGTGAGTTGGCTAATAGTGGTTGTCTGTACAAATTTGTATTGCATACAGATGGCTAGGATAGTTTCTATGATGCTTTTATCATGTAAAACTAATATGCAGGTACAGTCTCCATGGTCATAAACTGTTTTGGGAGAGACCTTAAAATCTCTTATACAAATTCCCTGGCCGACTACAAGTTTGGCCTCAACAGTAGCAATGAGATTATGTGGCACATTCAGTGTAATTTCCATATTCCCTTTGCTATTCACTAGGTCAGCATGTAACAATTGAATTCTGTGTATTTGATCGACCATTGTTTTATAAATTACAAGAATGTCACCATGAAAGATTCTTCTGAGTTTCAGGCTTTTCAATTCCTGTATTGTGATCGGAGTGCATAGTTGATGGTTAGCGCTTATTTCAGATTTCTTTTCATGTTTTTTCCTGTAGAACGATATTAAAAGAATCTGCATTAACATAATGTTTGTATTATAAAACTTGTAAGAATAGACTTAAAGGTTATTTAGTTACTTTTTATCAGTTTCTGAGACGTTGCAAGTCTCTAAGAGAGTGCAAGCCTCTGGAGCAGTAATTTCTTCATGTTGTCTTTTCATATTAGTTACCTGTACAACACATGAGTATAAGTTATTAGGTTTACAAGCAAAATGTGTTCTATGTAATACTACATCTGTGCATAATGTTATTCTCTGTGTTGTTACCTAGATTAGTTTGCGCAAAGTGTTGCAAGGAAGCTGCAAGACATAGACTTTTAGTATGTCCATTGGAGATTGATATTGCTTGGATAAGCATAGAATTTGTTCGAATATGAAGTTTAGCAAATTGTAGAGAAACTTGTATACCAATGCTACATTGATTTTGCTGTGAGAAAACCAAAAGTGCAAAAAAGTGGAAAACATAGGTTTTGTTTTATGGCATGTTTAGCAGATTGCACAGAAAAGGGTCATTAGAGCTGTAGTAGCGCATAGAATATGCTATGATTGGACCAATATGCCCATGTTACATTTATTTCACATTTTTTTATAGGCAAAGTTGTCCAGATATGGTCTATTATTGTTTTTCGTTGCGGAGACAGTTTGCTTGTTATTTCTTGTAAGTTTTCCATTTCCATAAATTGTACAAAGATTTTGCTGCGAGCTGTTTGTTGTTGGATGTCAATGTTGAAATCACCAATAACTAAAAAAACACAATAAGTATATGTAGTTTGTGATTTTGCTTCCTTAATTATTTGCATTATCGTGGATACTTGTTCAAATGGTGCTCCATAAATGTTCATTAAGAAAATCGGCTGTTGAAAGTACATGTCAATTAGGGTAAGCTCTATTTTGTTTTTGCAAAATGTCTTTGTTGCTTTAATAGATATTTTTTTGTTTATGCAAGTAAGAATTCCATGTGTAGAATGTGTAATGGCAAAATTGAATGATAAGAATTCTTTGTCTATTGGCAGAATGTAGAGATGAGTTTCTTGAAAACAAAGAATCATATTGTCCATTAAGTCATTGTGATGAATCACGTCATTAAGGTGTGCATGTAGACTACGTTTGTTTAGACTTGCAATTGATAAAACATCCTTGTTATCGGATTTCTTCTTTGCAAATTCTAGTTTCCATGCACCAATTGTTTCTAGTCGTGCCATTTCATTGATTATCTTGTTTTTGATATGGAAGTTTTGTTGTGTCAATTCGTTAATCAAGTATAGTGACTCGATAGTTTTAACACGTGATAATGCAGTGTAGACTAGACCATGTTTTGTGACACCAGTTGGGTCAAATGCAAGTTGATCTAATGTCAACCCTTGTGTTCAGTGTATTGTTCGTGCACAGGCTAATTGGATTGGAAATTGTTTTCGAATTGTAATTTGTAATTTGTTATGAGACATTGCTAGCGATTTTGCAATTCGAAAGATTGGTGTCCAATTTAGCAATATATTTATATCATATAGTGGTTTGAATTTGTTTCTTTGTTGTTTCCCAATTTCTGTGTCTGAAAATTCTATCCAGACAATGTTAGGTCTGTTGTTATTAGATGAATAGGATTTGAAAACCCCTTCAGCACCATTAACCAATCCATCGTTGTATTGTAATTTCCTGCATATAGTTCAACTAATATGTTTTGTTTAACTGTAATTGTTGATGGCAATGAGATTGCTTTATCAAAAGCAAAATAACTCGATCCAGGAATCTCGTAGTTGTCAATTGCAACGAGCGTTATTTGTTCCCCCTTTGTTAGAGAAAGAATTTTTGCATTGTGATTATGGACATCTTGTTTCAATAGAAAATGTATGGGAAAACTGGGCTTAAAGGTGAAATCCTGTAGCAGTTATTGTTTACATAAGCAATATCTTGATCTGTTTGCATGTTTAATCTCATCCTATTTAGTAAATCAATGAACAATGGGTCTTTTTAGCGCATTGTTGTGTGTAATTGATAACATTTTATTTTCTCTGGCCAAAAGTCATATGGAATTGTGTTTTTGTTGATTTTTGGGTTTTCAAAGATTAGAGAATCTCTTACTGGGTTTGCCTGGTAAAGATCACCAGAGAATATGATGTCAACATTACCAAAGTATGAAGTTGGTGCGTGTAAGATTTGTCGGAGTCGCTTATCAATTTGATATAGTGTTGTTGCACCAACAAGTGATGCCTCATCTATGAGGAGTACACGCAATTGTTAGAAATGCTTCAATAATGTGTCTAATTTTTCATTGTTTAGTGAGGGGTAATATGCTTTGTTAAAGGGCAAATAGAATGCAGAATGCAATGTCACACCACCAGCATTAAAGGTAGCTTTGCCCGTGTATGCAGTGATTATTCCTATTAGTTGTGATGGGTTATAAGGCAATGCCACATTGTGTATGCGTACTAAGGATTGGACGATTGCCTTAGCTGTGTGTGTCTTTCTTGTTCCTGCACCTCCTGTTAATAACAAATAGATCAGTTCATCTGGTCTATACAATTTTCTTGTTATAACATCAGTAACTATGCTTGCTTGTTCTGTGTTTAATTGTCGCATTAATTCATAGTACTCTACGTCTTCAAGTATATGTGGTTATTTGACGATTTCATATGGCCTTGTAGATCGTAGAGCAAACTTCTTTGTATCTTGGAAATGTTCCAAGTCATTTTGGAAGTCATAGTTTTCATATTTGTTATCTATTGACTTGTTAAATGTTATGGTTTCTGTTTCATTTGATTTCAAACTATCTATGTCGAATATTTGTTCAGTTTCTGTTTCTACTGTGTGCATTGCATCATCTATGTCACCCCATGTAGTTGTTGTAACAAATTTGAACTTTTTTTTCATTTTGCTTGACTATTTCTTCGAATGCAAGATATGCAGATTGCCAACTTGTGTGATGTTGCTTAATTGCATTTTCACTTACTCGATAGGGGTAGTATAACATTAATTGCTCTCTACGGTGATTTTCAATGTCCTTGTATTTTTTATATCTAACGGATCGAATGACATATGGTCTACTTGATTTTCCATGTTTTTGTCCTTTCTTTGTATAACTAGATGCAAATTTTGCTAAGCATACAAGTTCAATAACGATAGGTCGTAGAACATAGTAGTCAATAATTGATGGGCACATTATGTCTTCTGAGTCATATGCTTCCTTTTGCAGGTCCTTTTTTCTTTAAAGAACAAATGCACGATCATCGACAGGAGATTTGTTAATGAATACACACTTTCGTGAACTACAATTTAGTGGAAGTGATAACACAATATGCACTGCTTGTTGTGCAGACATTTGTTGCAAGTTGACTAAAGCTTTCCCTAAAGAACTAATGGTCTTCAGGATATCAGATTTTGTTTTCCCATGATCTTCGCGTATGTTTTTAAATGTTCTTGTGAGTGTTTTATCTTCTTTTGTCATATAGGAACTGCAATATATTGCAGTTGCATATGAGTCAAGTACAAATTGGGAATCAGTGTTTGCAATCCAAATTCCCGGTTTGCAAAGTTATTTGTCCAGGTGTCAACTGGTTTTCTTTGCAATAAGAGTGTTGTTCGATTTAGTGTACATTGGATGGCATGTATGTATTCATTGTGTACTAGTCCAAGGTTGGCCAAAAATCTATCAAATGTATCATTTTCACTGTATCTTGTGCTGTTTATTGTTTCAAAGATTAGCTTTGCATGTGTTTTTGTTTTATCACTATCGAATTCAGGAGGCCCAAGTATTTTTGTTGCTTTCATCGGCGATATTGGGAAATTAAATTTGCAGTTAGAATTTGCATGCTTCCTACAACTTTTTGTGTGGCAATGGTGTTGTAGAGCTCTAAGTTCCTTTGCAAGTAGGAATGAATTAGTTGACAAGTAATTGTCAACGAATTGTTCGACTTCAATGTTTGTGTTTTGACCATAGAATGGTGCAGATTTTATCCAAAGTAAACCATGTTCATGTTCATTTCCCCGGTTTTGGAATTCAGTTACATAGAAGTGGTCATTGAGTTCTCCATAATACTTGTGATCATGAGATATCAATTGATGTAGTGCGTCCCTCCTAGATCTATAGTAACATACACAAGTAACAAGGTCGTTTCTTATTAATGAGCCAGGTTCATTTTCATCAAGTTCATTTGTGTTTGGTTTTCTAGTGTTTTGTTTTATGTCTCTCAATGCATGATTTAAAGGATCCCAAAGATGCTCTGCACTGCTAAAGGAGACAAAGAAAGTGGGCGGCCCTAGTTGTCGAATCATTGCATAGAGTTTGTTCCGTATTTGCTAGTGGTAGTTAGGTGAGGTACGAATTGTTTTTAGGTCCATGTACCCAATGTCAGAATTTAAAATACGATCTAGGTTTGGTTTTGACTTAACGTATTTTGCAACTAGTTTTCTACCTTTCAACTACCCTTTTCTAATTCTAATCCACATTGTATTCAAGACTTGATTTATGATAATGCGAATTGCTTTATAAAACAAGTTTCTAGTATGATAAGCAAAATCGTGGTTTTTATGCAGTACTTCCCAGTGACAAATCTTTTGATATGTACAGTTTTTGGAGATGTCAACTGGGCGTTTGTTGCCATAGAAAAGTGATGGGAAACTCATTTCTTTTGAGTACTTATCTTTGAATATTCCTAATGGCATGTATCCAGCAACAGGTGCAATGTTAATTTGTTTATTTACAAGGTCATAGACACTGTGTGCATCAATGAATCCATGGACCAATGTTTTCGTCGTTGGTTCATCATTTTCTTGGTTATCGTGTTCGCTATCTTCAGCGTCACTTGAACTTTCATATGCCTCTTGGTTTTGTAGGAATGCCTCTTTCCAATTGTCATTTATGGTAGCGTTCTCAAGCTTGTAAAGCATTCTTTTGCATAATTGTTTTAATGCTTTCATCACTTTGTGAACTTTAACTCGACCAAATGCATAAGCACTTTTGAATCTTAAACTCTTTTTGAGAACAACGGCAATCGTGTCAGTGTCTTTTATAGTTCGAGGCAATGCAGATTGAATTCTAGAAATGTTTGTGGGGACATTGATGACTCCTCCAGTTAAGCCTAGTTGCAGCTTCTTATGTCGATGCCCATTTCTTTTATTTGCAAGAAGGGCAATCTTAATGCAACTAGTCTTTCTTCTAGTTCAGTGAGTTGTGTGAGTGTTCTAGTGGCATTGTTTCTTCTTATTTGTTCAGGAACTGCATATTTAGTGATTGTTCCATGTTTAATTGCTTTTTTGCAGTGTTTACAAATGTAGCGATTTTCAACACGAGATTTAACATCCTCAAAACTAGTTGATAGTTTCCTAATCTTATTTTGTCTTGTTTGATTTGCTTGTTTCACAAAGCAAATGTCTCTTTTGAAAAAGTTTCTTTCACATGATGAACAATTGAAAATAGGTGTGTCAGTTATTTTTCTTTGATATATTTGATCAAACTTCGATAATTCTGTTAATTTTTTCATTGATCTTGACTAAATCGATAGGCTAGATTTTCCTGATTTCTTTGATTGTGCTGAAAGATCCTTTGATCTTGTTGAAAATAGATTGTAGTCCACGTTTTCTATGACTATTTCTTGTTTCATTGTTGTTGTGTTAAATGCAAGCCTTATTTTCTGTGTTTTCAATTTTTTCTGTATAATGCCTTTAAGAAAACGCAAAGATAAACTTTTCATCTGTTTGCCTAATGGACAAGAAGTTACAATTTCTGTTTGCGCGTTGTTTCTAATATGTTTTTCAATTTTCTAAGTGATCGAAATCTCAGTGTCTCACTAACATTTTCTATGTTTTCTAGAACTTTCGTCTGTTTTCCTAATGGACGAGAAGTTACCATTTCTGTTTGTGCGTTGTTTCTAATATGTTTTTTCAAGTTTCTCAGTGATCAGAATCTCAGTGTCTCACTGACATCTTCTGTGTTTTCTAGAACTACTTGTTGTTTCATTGTAATTTTGTTATATTGAATGCCTATTTTTTTCCTTTTCACATTTTTCCGAGCAATGTCCTTAAGCACATGCAAAGATAAACTTCTCTTGTGCTTGTTTAAATGACAAGATGGTTTTAATTTAGTTTCAACAAATTGACATTTTGTTTCAGATTGTGTTTTAGTGTTGTTCTTTGAGGAATATGATGACTGAAACATTACAACCTCCTCAGTATTTGTCGCAATTTCTACATCAGATGTTCTAGCGTTAGCTAAAGATATCTTTATTTCACTTGTATCTTCTTTACTTGGAAGAAGATATGTTTATATGTTATCTTGTTTACTGCATAAGTTCATTTGTTCATATGAGCTATTTGTTTGTTGTTGGAAGGTACAATGCATTGTTGATTGTCTACGAACCAAAGGTTCAAAGTGCCCATTCAAAGGATCCTCGTCATGGAATAATATGTCATGAGTATTTGTTTTAAGACTTGAATTGAAGTGCAAATAAATTCTCATCTTTGTTTTGGACCAATCCCTAATTGGAATTTTCAGCCAATTTGAGAGCCAATGGATACAAAAAATATCTCCCCATAAACCTCTAGATCCTAGGGGTATATTGTTTGAGGCAAATCTAGCCATTTTGTCTAAATAGATTTTCGAGTTGCTAATGTTATGCATTTCTTTAAGTGACTCTTCATGCAGTTCATGTTCATAAGACAAAATTGCCTCTCTATCTTGTTTTTCAAGACAGTCTCTAAAATACTCTATTGTTCCTTTCCTTAGCTCTACTGATGTGTATTGAAAATCTAGCAAAAGTTCTAAACTATCGAATAAACAATCTCCAATTAGATATGAGAAATTGTTCACACGAAATAAGTGATGCTTTTGCAAGAGTAATTGCAACTTGTGTTTCTCAGACATAGCAGACATGTTTCTAAGTGACTGAAATCTTAGTGTCTCACTAACATCTTCTATGTTTTCTAGAGCTACTTGTTGTTTCATTGTAATTTTGTTATACTCAATGCCTATTTTTTGTCTTTTCAAATTTTTCTGAGCAATGTCCTTAAGCACATGCAAAGATACACTTCTCTTGTGCTTGTTTAAGTGACAAGATGGTTTTAATTTAGCTTCAATAGATTGACATTTTGTTTCAGGTTGTGCTTCAGTATTGTTCTTTGAGGAATGCGCTGAATGAAACATTACAACTTCCTCGATATTTGTCGCAGTTGCTACATCAGATGTCCTAACATTAGAGGGAGATATCTCTATATCACTAGTATCTTCTTTAGCTTGAAGAAGACATGTGTCTATGTTACGAGATATCTTTATTTTTCCTGTATCTTCTTTACTTGGAAGAAGACGTGTTTCTATGTTATCTTGTTTACTGCATAAGTTCATTTGTTCATATGAGGTATTGGTTTGTTGTTGGAAGGTACAATCAATTGTAGATTGCCTACGAACCAAAGGTTCGAAGTGCCCATTCATAGGATCCTCGTCATGGAATAATATGTCACGAGTATTTGCTGTAAGACTTGAATTGAAGTGCAAACAAATTCTCATCTTTGTTTTGGACCAAACCCTAATTGGAATTTTCAGCCAGTTTGAGAGCCAATGGATACATAAAATATCTCCCCATAGACCTCTAGATCCTAGGGGTATATTGTTTGAGGCAGATCTAGCCATTTTGTCTAAATAGATTTCACGGGCTAATGTTATGCATTTCTTTAAGTGACACTTCATACAGTTCATGTTCATAAGACAGAATTGCCTCTCTATCTTGTTTTTCGAGATAGTCTCTAAAATACTCTATTGTTCCTTTCCTTAGCTCTACTGATGTGTATCGGAAATCTAGCAAAAGTTCTAAACTATCGAATAAACAATCTCTAATTAGATATGAGAAATTGTCCACACGAAATAAGTGATGCTTTTGCAAGACTAATTGCAAATTGTGTTTCTCAGACATAGGAGACATGATGACGACTAAGTGTTCAATGCAATATTATGTTTAGTGATGCAATGCAATTACAAGTCACAGAATCATAATAGCAAGTTGAACAATGGAAATGGATATATAATAGGAAGTGATTGTGTGTACCTTTGGGACTGGAAATGTCTATTGAGCTGCTCAGACTGCTTATGTCAGTTAACATCCAATGCACAGTTTTGATACCAGAGTTCAAAATACCACTGCCAAGACAAAAAAGAACCCGTTGTACGTTAGGATCAGTCATTGTAAATGTATATCAATCCACTGACCAGTCAAATACAGCTTAAAATTAATAAGTGAAATCAAGAAATACCACTGTCAAGAAAATCAGTCCACTGTAGCTAACCAATTAAAGATTAAACACAAAGATGTTCACTTTGAAGATCGTGCAATTGGCGACAAATGCACGGTTGCTCGCCATACAATTTTGTGTGTTGTCACATCACATCTACACTCATGTCAAATTGAAGAAATTTACTAAAACAATTCTCTTATAAAAAGAACCAATATTATTTTATATATGACTGATTTAGGAAACAAAAGATTCATGGACAAATTCCAATTACATAGCAAGTGTTAGTGAGATTGAATATCAAGGTTGAGAATGTGTAGAAAAGGCGGAAACCCATAATTGAGAGGAGGACAAATAGTAGGTTGTGCAATCCAAATGGAAAATACTGCATAATCAAACTAATGAGAGTAGTGCATCAGACCTCAGAGAGAATACAAAAATACCATTGCCAAGAAAATAAGTCCAGGTGAAGATCTGATTCATTTACATTTTCCAGCCATAAAAGAAAAAGATATGACATGGAAGATGCAGGCATCTTACCGAGGATTTGCAATAGGGATGTGATGTAAAGTTTCGAGGACAGTTGTAGGTCATGGAGGGTCTTTTCACTAAATTCCTGTGCACAGTCATGGGCAACCTTCTATATTTCTCATCAATGTTATGATTTAGAAGCTAGAGCAAGGGAACTTTGTTTTTAAGCGTTTTCCAGCTACAGTTAAGAAGGAGCATGCTAAACTCCTGTACATAGTCGAAAAAGGGGCACTCATTATTTGCAACAGGGATGTGATGTAAAGTTTCGAGGACAGTTGTTCCTGCAACTAAAACCTTGATCACATCATTTGCCTCCACGTGAAGATCTGATTCATTTACATTTTCCAGCCAGAAAAGAATTCATTTAATGAGAGGAGTGCATCAGACCTCAGAGAGAATAAAAAAATACCACTGTGAAGAAAATCAGTCCACTGTAGCTAACTAGTCAAACAAAAGATTCAGGGACAAACTCCAGTAACATAACAAGTGAGATTGAATATCAAGGTTGAGAATGTGTAGAAAAGCCAGATTTCCATAATTGAGTTTTAGCAGGAGTTCATAGGGTGACAAGCAACCCTCACACCATGATATCTCAACAATGCAACAATCAATTCATTTCTATCATTCACCTAGCTTGTCTTTGACAAGGATGAGAAGGTAGGAGAGGAGGACAAATATCTTGTCACTATTCTAAATTATTGTAGGAAGGCCATGGCAATTCACAAATTTCAGTGTAAAAAAGGAGAGAAAAATACACCAATGGTATGTTTCAGAGCAAGGAAACTCTGTTTTTATTATTTTAAGAGTTTGCCATCTACAGTTAAGGAGGAGCATGCTAAATTCTTGTGCACAGTCAAGGCCAACCTTCTATATTTATCATCAATGTTATGATACAGAAGCTATAGCAAGGGAACTCTGTTTTTAAGGATTTTCCAGCTACAGTTAAGAAGGAGCATTCTAAACTCCTGTACACAATCGAAAAAGGGGCACTCATTCCTGCAACTAAAACCTTGATCACAGTTGTAGGTCATGGAGGGTCTTTTCACTAAATTCCTGTGCACAGTCATGGGCAGCCTTCTATATTTCTCATCAATGTTATGATTCAGAAGCTAGAGCAAGGGAACTCTATTTTTAAGCATTTTCCAGCTACAGTTAAGAAGGAGCATGCTAAACTCCTGTACACAGTCGAAAAAGGGGCACTCATTCCTGCTACTAAAATCTTGATCACAGCATTTGCCTTCAGGTGAAGATCTGATTCATTTACATTTTCGAGCCAGAAAAGAAAAAGATATGACATGGAAGATGGAGGCATCTTACCGAGAATTTGCAACAGGGATGTGATGTAAAGTTTCGAGGACAGTTGTAGTTCATGGAGGGTCTTTTCACTACTTGGCAGTGTCCAACCTAGAAACTATAAGCAACTGGATCTGTTGAAGTATGCATTTACAGATGGTAGTCTAATAACCCAGAATTAGTCCCAGGTGCTTGATAGAACAATAGAGGGGAGCTGAGGTTTATTTATTAAGTTCCTTACGAAATGTATAAATGCATGTTCATAAAAGCCTTATTACCAAAGGCTATTGGTTTTTTTACATCACATATATCATGGTTGATGGATGGATTGGATTGGATGGTATGGGCCCATATTGTTGGTGAATTTTTTCGATTGAAGCTCTTACTGCTCGAAAAAAGTTCTAACCATAACAGGTCTTATGTTGAGGCAACTACCATGCAAGCTACACGCTGTCTCACGTTGACGCAACTACCATGCAAGCTACTCAAATATGATGCTTTGTCGGTGAACTCAAATTCAATTTCTTATTTTTATATTGAAAAGCATTCTGAAGATTAATCTTGCTTATAAATTCTTTTGTAGATAATAGATTTATGAAGTATCAATTTCGTTTAATGTTTTCCATATAATTTAACGCCATAAAATTAGTATTTGTAACTCATTCGAAACTGATGTTTACTAACTCCTTTCGAATTTAACTTTTTTTGACATGGGAAATAAAAGCTTCTAAATATAGATGGGAAATAAAAGCTTTCTATCCCAAAAATCCTCAGCAATTACAACACTACTGTAGAAACAGTTTCAGACAGTCAAAAATAAAAGCTTCTAAATATAGATGGGAAATAAAAGCTAACAGGTCTTATGTTGAGCAACTACCACGCAAGCTACTCGTTATCTCACGTTGACGCAACTACCACGCAAGCTACTCTAATATGATCCTTTGTCAGTGAACTCAAATTCAATTTCTTATTTTTATATTGAAAAACATTCTGAAGATTAATCTTGCTTATAAATTCTTTTGTAGATAATAGATTTATGAAGTATCAATTTCGTTTAATGTTTTCCATATAATTTAACGCCATAAAATTAGTATTTGTAACTCATTCGAAATTGATGTTTACTAACTCCTTTCGAATTTAACTTTTTTTGACATGGGAAATAAAAGCTTCTAAATATAGATGGGAAATAAAAGCTTTCTATCCCAAAAATCCTCAGCAATTACAACACTACTGTAGAAACAGTTTGAGACAGTTGAAAATAAAAGCTTCTAAATATAGATGGGAAATAAATGCTTTCTATCCCAGAAAATGAACAAAGAATGCATTAGTGGGGTTATGCCCATCCTGCAGCAACCCTGTAATAGCATGGATAGCATTTATAGTGATGGCAGTGTCACCTTGGTGTCCTTGCCCAACTCTTCGAACTTAAGGAAAAGGGAAATCCAAACAGTGTTGAAACTGGTGAACCTTGTAGAATTGCCCCTAGGATCTAATACCTCCCTCGAGAACAAACCTAGACAACTGGAATCCTCACACCATGACATCTATCTCAACAATGCAGCAATCAAGTCATTGCTACCATTCACCTAGCTTGTCTTTGACAAGGATGAGGAGGTAGGAGAGGAGGACAAATATCTTGTCACTATTCTAAATTATTGCAGGAAGGCCATGGCAATTCACAAATTTCAGTGATTTTCAATTTATGATGCTTGCATTTTTATCAAAGGAATTTTGATTGAGTCAAACAAAAGATTCAGTGACAAACTCCAGTAAAATAGCAGGGTCTTTTCACTAAATTCCTGTGCACAGTCATGGGCAGCCTGGAGGATCATGCTAAACTCCTGCACACAGTCGAAAAAGGGGCACTCATTCCTGCAACTAAAACCTTGATCACAGCATTTGCTGCCAGGTGAAGATCTTATTCATTTACATTTTCCAGCCAGAAAGAAAAAAGATATGACATGGAAGATGCAGGCATCTTACCGAGAATTTGCAACAGGGATGTGATGTAAAGTTTCGAGGACAGTTGTAGTTCATGGAGGGTCCTTTCACTAGGCAGTGTCCAACCTAGAAACTATAAGCAGCCAGATCTGTTGAAGTATGCATTTACAAATGGTAGTCTAATAACATGTTGAAGTATGCATTTACAGATGGTAGTCTAATAACACAGAATCAGTCCCAAGTGCTTGATAGAGCCTACGTAAAAAAACTCAAACCCTGCAGAGGCTAAAATATATCAAAACAATGTAATAACATAAACAGTACCTAATATAGACCAATGTAGTGGAGCTGAAGCAAAAATAAAAGTCGATGCGAGGTAACCATGAAGTCATTTCTAACTTTATTATATAACAACAAAAGTAAACAAAAGTAACTTACACGTAGCGGACGCTGCATGCAAAATGCTGAATAAAATGAAATGTGTACACAATGAATAATTAGTAGCTAACACATACAAATGACCTGACTTACGTTAACCTCGACCAAATCAGCCTCGCAAGTTAACTAGCACAAATGTCTTAGCTTCCCAAACAGATGGCAGCACCATTGCTCTTCTTGCTACCTTAGGTGTTGGCCCAAATGTTTAAACTCTTGGGTTGTTTAACCAACACATACAAATGCCTTGACTTACGTTAACTACCATCAAATCAGCCTGGCACGTTAATCAGCACAGATGTCATAGCTCTCCAAACAGATGTCAGGGCCATTGCTACTTTTGCTACCTTAGCTGCTGGCTTAAATGTTTAAACTCTTGGCTGTTTAACCCTCTAAGCTGTTTAACCGTCTAAGCTTCATGTCCTCTTGTCTAAGCTCCATGCCATGTTGTTTAACCGGCTAAGCTACATCCCTTGTTGGTTGTTTAACAGTCTAACCTCCCTGACTGTCAGCCCGCTAAGCTACATCCCCTGTAGGATTAAATCCATAAACCGCAGCATCAGTAGTGCTTTCTGCAGTAAGCAGACTCTGCAGATGTTGCCCAACCTACCCTCCCTGTTTTGCCCCTCCCCTATCCATTGGCTCGAGGGTTAAAAGTGTCTTCAGACATGGAGCTCATCTCCTCTTCCGGTGGCAGCGAATGCATTGATGAAAGCGAGGGCATTACTTATCAATTTGCACACATTTTGCATGCGGCCAGTGACCATGGCCATAACATTCCCGCTGGTGTTGAGATCTTGGAAACCAGTGAGGGAGGATTCCTGGTCTATGAGGGCCGCGCTCATCCATGTTTGCATGTTGCTCATATGAAACTAGACCACCTCCTCACCTTCTGTATCTTGCCCTCAGTCTTTACCCTGCTGCTTCTCAGACTCTTCTCTGCTATCTTTTCATATTGATGTCTCTGGGAGGACCTAGGGGATAGGCTCTTCTTGTGTTGGGGAAGCAATGGGAGGGATTGGAAAACCAGAGGGAATGGTTTCGGTGGATTGTAGATCTGGTTTTGAAACTATAGAAGCTGTTGGATCTGCTCCTAGTCCTAGGCCTTTAGGTATTTATAGGACCTCAATGGGATAATCCAATATCTATGAGAGAAATTATATCAGAACCATGGGGAGAAAGTGAGGAATATTCCCATACAAAAATGGGTAATAAAATAGCGGGAAAATTTCCAGATCACCCAGAAAGAATTTGGAGAAGAACCAAAAACAAGATTGGTTCCGCCTACTGGAGAAAAAAAATGGTACCGCCTCCTACCAAAATTTTGGTTTTCGCATAAAACAACCCACCTAATAATTAGGAGGAATGACAATGCAGAGACTTTGACTCCTTACGATACTATGATAAAGCAGAAGATGTTGGGGGGGCAAGCCCTCCAAACCCCCTACAGTACAGGGATACAGTTCATCCGGCTCCTTCTAACTAAACGACCAACCATTCCAATCAATTCTTGAGCTAGTGAGACCAAGTTGCTTGCCGATTCCAAATCCAAATCTCAGATATGAATCCGTTCTACCTGTTGTTGAATATCTGGGAAAGTTCCTGGTCTGGCCTATAGTCTATAGCCTGACTCCTAAGCCAAGGAAGGGTAAATGGAAAGCCCCTACAAATCGGTTGCTAAGGTGGTAGAAACTCCCTACAATAAGGGTTTTAAACCCGTATAAACCTTCCTCCAATGCACCTGACCTGAATCGGAACTTAGCCGAATTAACTTGAATCGGAACTGAGCCGAACTAAGGCAGGCCAGCCGAAAGGGGAAACAAGAAAGGGAGGCCAATGAAACATGACACCTCCACCATGCATGGACACCTGCAGCATCTACATGCACAACACCTGCCGCACCTACATGCACAACACCTGCCAATATGCTCAGACCTGCTAATATGCTCAAACTAAAATAGCCAACCTGCAAACCATTGTGCTAATAATTCAAACTAATGTTAACATTAATATGAAACCATTGACAGTCACTAATAATAAATAGGGTAAAGCAAAATAGCCTATGCTCGAGCCTCTTCCGCCTCGGGAAGAGGCCAAATAAGATGGCAAACCAACTTAATTTTGAACACTTTGGTTATCCCGGCAATAGCAAACACTAGCACATTTGAAAACTTTGGTCTAATCACCGTAAACTAATAACATAGCACTTCAAACTAATGCTATAGCAACGCATTTGGATTACTATAGTCCCTGGCCATTGCCAGATGGCAGGGACTAATAAAGATAAAGAACATAATTATGTGTTATTCGGTTTTAATGATATATAATTGATTTGTCACTTACATACTCTAATATCATGCTTCGATATTCAAAAAATACGAAAGAAATATTTTTCTTGCATATCTTCTTGAAGAATTATACTATTTATTAATTATTCACACAAAATGAAAGGTGTTTTTTCTTGGATATAACATTATGGAACTTTTGAATTTGATTTTTTTGCATGGCCATCCATGATCTCCCCTCTATTCATTTCTTCCACATCAAATGCTTGATGATATGTTGTTTGATGATAGGCCATCTCATTTTGGACATCTAACCCAAACTGACATGTACATCCTACTCTACCTTAATCCTTCCATACTTAACCACCTTAATCCTTCCATACTTAACCATTTCCATATAATGTTCCTACTTTTCTCCCTTAGTCCATTCTCATGTGAATCCAAGCAATTTCCTTTTCTAATATAACTCATGAAATTTTCCATTTGCTAGTATAAAACTTGTTATGATTCCTAAAGACCTTTCCAAAATATCAATTCTTTCCCATTTCCATATAATGTTCCTACTTTTCTCCCTTAGTCCATTCTCATGTGAATCCAAGCAATTTCCTTTTCTAATATAACTCATGAAATTTTCCATTTGCTAGTATAAAACTTGTTATGATTCCTAAAGACCTTTCCAAAATATCAATTCTTTCCCATGGCAATAAATTCACACATGGAGATCCAAGTGGAAGCCTTTTCCTATCTAATGACCATGTGAAGTCTAGGTTTTGTGGCTCCCTTATACAAGATCAAGGACATTGACATAAGGCACATGGATTTTGACAACGATTACATAGTTTCCCAAGTCATAGTAAATCAGAAGAAAATGTAATATACCCAAAGATTCTTCTAAATACCTAGGTTTCCATTGCCCTCCTCTTCACAACAAGACATATTCATCAAAGTCGCCAATTTCCCTCCTTCTCTTCACAACAAGACATATTCAACGCTGCTAATTTCCATGCTCTTCACAACAAGGACCACAATCCTTCAATGCCTTCTCTTCACAACAAGACATATTCAAAGCTGTTAATTTCCATGCTCTTCACAACAAGGACCACAATCCTTCAATGCCTTGATATCTTAGAATGATGGAGATTTCAATGGGGTGATATATCACCACGAGAACAAAGAGAAAAATTGTTATGCTTGGGACCTAGGCACTACAACATTATATCACCCCGAGAACAAAGAGAAAAATTGTTATGTTTGGGGGCTAGGCACTGTAACAAATAATGTTGCATAATCTTATGCAGCTTACCAAGGTTTAATACAACTCACAAATATGAATGTCTACGAAGTGACTCTATTAGGGGATTCAACCACAGTATTATATTATCTTTATTCAAGGTCTCTTCCCCCATATTCGAGATTGAGGAACATCTTCTATAGAATCTTAAGTATCTAGAATAAAATTACTAGAAAGTGATGCTTACATATTCTGCGAATAAACAATTCAATAACTGATCACATGGAAAATATAGGCATGAATTTGAATAAGGATGAGATAGTGTGGAGAGGGTTAAGGGGCTATGATCCACTTCATTAGCCATTGTTTTTTATGTCTCATTCATGGAATGATAGGTGAGGGTTAAGGGGCTATGATCCACTTCATTAGCCATTGTTTTTTATGTCTCATTCATGGAAAGATAGGTGAGGGTTATTAGGGGCTATGATCCACTTCACTAGCCATTGTTTTTTATGTCTCATTCATGGAATGATAGGTGGAACTCCCTCAAGGCCGTCAGGAAGTGCCACACGTATTTCAAATGCTCTGTTTTAAATGGAGCGGTCTCAAGCTTAAACAAGTCATACGATTGATCTCTCTACAACAAGGGGGGTTTAATGCCATTACGGTCGATCAAGAGAAGGATAGGGGAAGGTATGAAGAGAAAGAGAAGGATAAGGGAAGGTATGAAGAGAAATTTAGGAGTTTGTGGAAAGGATGAGATACCTGAATATATGGTGATATGAGGATTGATAACACATGATCAATTTATCAAGTGTGTTGGTTTAATTGAATCCATTGAAGGCTAGATGATGATGGTAATGCCTCAGCAGCATAAAAATGGAGATCAAAAGAACATGGATGGCTTACTTAAGAGAAGGCAATTATTGATGATTATACTTCTTGAATTAGGCGAATCTCTTCATAATTTCTTATAAGGTGGTTTTTGTGTCATCCTTGTTGTGGAGGGACTCTATAAATGTTTAACAAAAAGAGTTATAGTGGCTTCATGCATGGAGAAATTGTAAGTTGGGCAGATGCCATCTCTCCTTGGTGTTATTCATGTGCGAGGTGTTTTTCCTAGGTTGGAGTTTATTCTTGTTGGAAATGGCATAACTAGAAGACTTGGAAGGTTCAAGGTAAGCCTAACCCTTGGTAAGTGGGGATTTTCATTTGTGAAATCATGCTTGGTAAATTCCCCAGGGTTGGGCAAATGCCATCTCTCCTTGGTGTTATTCATGTGCAAGGCGTTTTTCCTAGGTTGGAGATTATTCTTGTTGGCAATGACATAACTAGAAGACTTGGGAGGTTCAAGGTAAGCCCGACCCAGGGATTTTCATTTGTGAAATCAGGCTCGGTAAATCCCCCCCTCCTCGCAGGCCTATTATGTGCTTGGTAGTTTGTTGGAGGTTTGTCATCTCATTTTTTCTCTTCCATTGCTCTTATCTATTTCGATATTAATGTGAAGAGGTTGGTGTGGTATGTTCTCATATGTTCTAGCCTTCCGTTATTTCTTATCCTTGGAAAGTCATCATCTCGAATCAATGGTAGTTGCTAGCAGGCCTCTGTCAACAGGTAAGAGGCATCTACCAGTTAACTCAACTCCTCCTATCTTAATGAGCTCCAATATCTTAAGTTTTATTATTGTTGTGGCCAGTAGTGTGGTGTATCTATACTCTATGTTATGAAGGTTTTGTTGGCTTCAAGTATTAGAGGGCACATTTCACACCTCGGCTAAGTGGTCTTTTCAACTCGCCTTTCAGTCTAAGTTTGCCTCAACAAATTGTCTTTTTCATACAGTCTCTAGCTCATTGGAAGGTACAAGTAATATGACCAACTCTGGCCTGTCACGAAATTGAGAGATGATTTTAAGTAACCTTCAACAAGCAGGAAAGTAGAACAACCTTAGATGGAATACCCGATGGATACCACTAAACCTAAGGAGCTAGATAATTCGAACCAATAGAGGGAGGAGTTTTCTTCCAATCAGTAAAATACAAGCCTGGGATGGATTATAAATTTTGCTTTTTGTTAAGATCTTTTTGGCATGTGTACTACGGATATTTTTTGAAAAATCCCCCCTTATCAAAGGGAGTATATTTGTAAGTAAATGGTATAGGATAGCAGTCTTATGGATCTCTAATCTTTGTCTCTTGGGAAAACAATATCAAATGTAATCTTATATTCATTGTGTCCTTTGCACATTGACTTTAAATTAATACAAATATTCCCAGTTAAGTTCGAAAAAAAGAATGATGGAGGTTGGTGTTTAGCTTCAAGTAACTTTGGAATTCAGTTATGTGTTTTGTTATATTCTTCTTCTATACTCTTTTTTACACCCCTACACCCATTATTCTCTAAATTTTTTGCAAAGAGTGAAATTCCATATTTTGTGTTTGTCACAAGTCTTTGTTAGGATATGATAACCACCCAACAATGTGTGTCCTCATCCATCCATCCATTGTGTAAAACATCACCATCTAGGGAAAGTGTGTCCTCATCCATCCATCCACCGTGTAAGCAACATAGTCCTCATCCATCCATCCGCTACCATCTAGGGAAAGTGTGTCCTCATCCATCCATCCACCGTGTAAACAACACATCACCATCTAGGGAAAGTGTGGCCTCATCCATCCATCCACCGTGTCCATTTAAGGAAAGAGATTCGAACATGGAAGCTATAGTGAGAACGAGTATTGTTGATCTGATCTCCAAATGTGATGATTAAAGCATTTACAACCTTCAATACATCACAGCAAAGATAGTTTTGTTGTGATACATCACAACTCTCCCAAAAAAATAAAAAATCCTTTAGGACATTTCCAATAGACCGAAAAAACTTTTCTACATAACATGTAGTTTTCTTCTTTAAGTGTCACACAAAGAAACAAAAAGTTTTTCACATCATACATCATGACGAGAGAAAAAAGGACTTTTCCATGCAACAACATTGCATGAAATATCTTCTCCTTGTCATTCTGTGTCACACCGAATATCTTTTATGTGTGGTGTATTTCACTCGGGATCTGAAAAAGCGTGGTATTCCAAAGAGAGTATGTGCTACACATGAAATTGAAATGTGCATATACATCATAACAACATATTATTTGCACCTTTCGGGAGACCTTGCTGTTTCCTTTGATGTATATAAGGTATTGGAAAAAGGCATATACATTATAACATCATATTATTTGCACCTTTCGGGAGACCTTGCTGTTTCCTTTGATGTGTATAAGGTAATGGAAAAAAGGATATACATTATAACAACATTATTTGCACCTTTCGGGAGACCTCGCTGTTTCCTTTGATGTGTATAAGTTATTGGGAAAAAAGTTGTCCTTTCCTGGGCATGTTTTTCAGGTGAGTTTTACTCAAAATCTGGAAAAATGTTGGAATCACAGATTTGGGTTGTTAATTTGAGATGTTAAATCTGTACAGACTAAGTGCCCCCAGATAAATCAAATCTGAGATGTTGTCCTTTCCTAGGCATGTTTTTCAGGTGAGTTTTACTCAAAATTTGGAAAGTGAGTTTTACTCAAAATTTCGAAAAATGTTGGAATCACAGATTTGGGTTGTTAATTTGAGATGTTAAATCCATACAGACTAAATGCCCCGAGATAAATCAAATCTCGAGTGTTCAATCTATTAAATCTGTGCTTGGGGATAAATCAAATCTAAGGTGTTCAATCTGTACAGACTAAGTGCCCCGGGATAAATCAAATCTGTACAAATTAAGTGCCCATGGTTTTCAGATTATTGTTGGTTTATAGTTATCCTCCGTTTCCTTTGATGTATAGTGTATTTAATGTATTATGGGCCCAATACATGCTTCGTCAGGGACTAGCCCCCACTTAAAAAAAAAAGTATTGGGAAAAAAGTGGTCTTTTGCTAGGTACGTTTTTCCGATGAGTTTTACTCAAAATCTGCAAAAATTGTTGGAATCGCAGATTCGGGTGGGTTGGGTGGATTGTTGATTTGGGTTGTTAAATCTTCGTGGGCATGTTTTTCAGATGAGTTTTGTTCAAAATCTAGGAAAATGTTGGAATTGCAGATTTGGGTTATTATTTTGAATGGCTAAATTTGTACAGATTAAGTGCCCATGGTTTTTGGTATCGCAAATTTGGGTTGTTAATTTGAGTTGTTAAATCTAATGTTGGAATTGCAGATTTGGGTTATTATTTTGAATGGCTAAATTTGTATAGATTAAGTGCCCATGGTTTTTGGTATTGCAGATTTGGGTTGTTCATTTGAGTTGTTAAATCTATACAGACTAAGTACCCCAAGATAAATCAATTATGTACAGATTAAGTGCGGTTTTTGGAATCACAGGTTTTTGGGTTGTTAATTTGAGTTGTTAAATCTGTACAGACTAAGTGCCCCAAGATAAAATCAATTCTGTACAGATTAAGTGCGGTTTTTGGAATCACAGATTTGGGTTGTTAATTTGAGTTGTTAAATCTATACAGACTAAGTGCCCCAAGGGAGAGGAACCGGGAGAGGGCCGAATCGCGAAGTGAAGGGACCGCCATTGTAGCCAACCAGGTGAGTTTCTTCTCCATAAGCTACCAATCACAGATAGCCATGGGGTTTTCTAGATGGTCCCGCAGCCTCGGGTAAGCTTACCTTACCTATCCTTTGTCACTTTCGTGATACCGTTACGTGCTTTTCCGCCAGCCTTCATGCACTGCATGCTTCTGTTTCGAAGCCACGTCTCAAGCTCTTAAGCTCCAAGGCTATCCTCGTTATATTTTGGTCTTCCCATCTGTTTTCAGTTTCTTCTGCCTAGCCCCTGCGCTCGGGCGCAGGGCACCACCTACCTCTGAAATCTTTCTTGCTAGTGCCTTCTAAGCTACATCACGTTTTTTTTCTCTGGGCTTTGCTTTTCTCACTGTTGGGCAGTTGGCTCTCCTTCGGCGTGCTGGTGCTCTCTCTGGTATCAGGTGAGGTCTCGGTTTTTTCTATTAGTTATATTGCTATTATGGTTCTATTTTAAGAGTTTTGCAATCCGAGATGTTAACGAACTGATTTAAGATACATAAAATTGGTTTTTTATTATCTGTCAAGCTTCAAGTTTCTTTACCAAATGCTCGAAAAGTTTTAGTATTATCCGGACAATGGTCTTCCATGGCCTCTCAGGATCATCTTCCACGGGCAATATTTTCTCTGAATGGTTAATCTTTATCATTGTGGTCTTTAGAATTCTGAACTTTTTGTTTATTGTCTTCACGGCTCTCCTCCTAGCATATATGGTAGGGAGACTCATGTTGGGCCTGTAGTAACTCTATGTCTCGTCACAAGAGGGTGGCTTGAGGTTGGACTGAGTTTTCCGATTATGGTTTTTCGCATCCCAGAGTTTCTGCTCTAGTGTCTGGCTTCAACATCTCTGGAATTATGTGCTTTTCTCTTTTTAGGAACTTAAAGTCTCGCTTTTTTATCTACAGTCCCTGCTCGGACTTTCAACTCAAAATTGGATATTGGTGGTGTATCTTTCGCATATACTACTGCTGTTTTGACTGCCACCCACAGCCCTCGCCATAAGCTTGTGTTTCTAGTTGGGTGACCATCACTCTTCTCCTCTGGTTCTCCATTCCGATTGGGTGACCATCACTCTTCTCCTCTGGTTCTCCATTCCGATACCCTTAGCATTTTTTTTCCGGTAGCTTTCTCAGATTTTTCATTTTTGAATTTCCCCGGCGATATCAATCATTAATTTCATTTAGGCATCTCACAGGCCTGATAGCGTCAGCCTTCGATCCTTAGTCAATTTGCCGGCTGCCACTTATTGTGATCGGCTTCTTTGGGCCATCACTCCAGTACCTTGGTGTCCTTTTATATCCTCCTTTCCCCGAGAATATAGTAGTTTTTTTCTGAACATTCTCTTATCGTATCTATGTCTCTGGTGACATATCTTTTTTAGCTCCCGTTTCTGTACCATCCCTCTCTCTTCTGTCAGTGCCGACCTTCCATCCAGGTATTTTGTGCCTGTGAATTTCTTCTTCGGGATTTGTTTTTTACGATGATCATTTGTGGCCCTTCTGGAGCCTTCGGTCGTCATCATTGACCATCATGTCAGATGGAGAGGACTCTTCATCCGCCCAGGCTCTCATAGATGCTACTATAGAAGCTGAACGGGCTCACGGGGCCCCTAATAGCTGGCATGCTTACGTGGAGGATATGTTATTATCATGTAATGCCACTCTGTCTCCTTTAGTGGATGGGGTCAGACCTCTTTTGTCACCAGGAGGGCCTCGCAGCTGCAATGAAGACCCTCCAGCTCATGACCGGCCCTACAACAGTCACTACCATCCTATTAAAACGGGCCCACCTTCGAGGGCGGTCACGGTCAATAGTGTCTTTCTTGCAGAAAGAATTGACAGTTTGCAAAAGTTAGCTCTAGTTGGGAAATGGCATTTCCCGCATATGAAGGAGACGGAGATGAGGAATTGGTTGGCGGATAAGTGGCATCCTCTAATAGGCTACACCCCTATTATTTCACGCCTTATGAAGGACTGGTTCTCTTTTCACTTTCTCAAAGTTTCGGATCTGGAGACCATTCTATGCAAACCATGGGTTGCAGGCAGAAGTTTCCTATCTTTGTCTAATTGGTATATGGGCTTCGACCCCATAAAAAACACCCCATCCAATTGTATGATCTGGGTCAAGTTGCCAAACCTGCCCTTGGAATTATGGTCAGCAGAGACCCTCTCAGAAATAGGAAACTCGATCAGGAAGTTCATTTATGTTGATCCATGGTGCAGGGGTGAACGGGATAAGAGGATTGCATGGGTCCTCATAGAGAAGCCTTCAAAGGTGCATATCCTGAATACATCGACATCTCTTGGGACGGTATGCAAATTAGACAGAGATTAGATTTTTGGGGCATCCCCTTTCGATGTTCTCGGTGCCACAGAACAGGGCATCTCATTAAGAATTGCAATCTCCACATCAAGCGAAGGTCTAAAAGGTCTCCTTTCATTAAGCACTGGAATCAGGGGTCGGATCCTCTCTCCGAGGATCTTGGCTTTCAGGACTGCAACCCCTTCTATCAAGCCGAGAAGCCCTCTAGAGCTAATGCATCTCCTCGTGTTTCTCCCATCCGTCCTAATGAAGTGGTTTACGTTTCTCCTATCCCTGAACCCTTTGTGGAGAACTCTGTTCCCTCTCCCCCTATCATGAATCTTAGGGATTTTGCGGTCAGATCACACACTATTCAGATTTCATCATCCCCTTCTTCCCCTGCTCGATCCCCGCCTTTACTCCCGAAAGGGCCCTCAAAAGGCAAAGAACCGGCCCTCACGTCAACCCCTTTCAACTCTCCTTCTGATTCGCCTATAAACAATCTCGAGAGTGACATTGACCTTTTCATTCAAAGGAACCCTTTAGAGTTTGAACCTCTTACCATTCACAAACCATCCCGTCCCCTCCACCTCTCTATCAGTCCAAATTCTGCCAAGAACATTACTGTCAAGAAGAAAAGAAGGGTGATAGCTGCCACTTCAGGGGTAGATCGATTGCCACTAATTTTGGTATCACTAATCTATCACTTGTGGAAGTGCCTATTCTGGACTCTGCTGTTTCTCAGCCTCTTAGAGCGAGCACGGCTGGAGAGTATTCTAGATGACCTTTCTAATCTCAATGAACATCAGGGGTCTGGGCGCCCCCCATAAATTCCTGGCGCTTAAAAATTTCTTCTTTCAGGCTCGTCCAAAAATTGTTTTCATTCAAGAAACTATGCATTCCAGTAGGGTGTCTATAGCGTTCTTCAGGAAAATGTTTCCTTCAGGGTTCATGGTCGCTACTGAGGCGAACGACTTATCAGGTGGTTTAGCTGTCCTTTGGGATCCTGTTTGGATAAATGCAAAAGCTTTTAAATGTTGTGCCAGGATTATGATGTCGGCGTTGGTCAGAAGTCATGCTTTCATATTAAATCTTCTAAATGTTTACGCACCATGTAGGAACAGATCTCCCTTCTAGGAGAGGTTGTTTGCTTCTGAAATTCTAGATATTGATTCTCTGCTGTTAGCTGGAGATCTCAATGTAACTCTCAGTCCTGACGAGTGTTGGGGCAACTGCAAGAAGAGAGACTCTCTGTCCGAAAAGCTCAGATTGGGTTTTCTAAGTAGGAACTTAGTGGATGTTAAACCTGATCAAATGAAGCCTACACGAGAAAATGGTAGAACGAGACAGGCTCATATAGCCAAAAGGATCGATCGCTTTCTTATAAAAGCCAGTGTGATTGAAAAATGGGGCATGCCATTCTCTTCAATTGCAAACGAGTTCTCCTCCGACCACAGGCCCATCGTCCTGGAATGGAGAGAACTTCAATATAGAAGGGAATACTATTTTAAATTCAACGGGATCTTTTTGGAAGATAAATCCTTCAATGATGTTATCACAAACAAATGGATGGATATGAAGGGGTCGGCTTCGGCGCTTTTCTCTACCTTTCGGGAAAAGATACAAAGTCTTAAAAAGATAGCAAAAGTATGGCAATCTCAAAAAATTAAGCAAGAAAAAGAAGAGCTCTTAAACATCTAAAAGGAACTGGATGCCATCACATCTACTACCTTTCATAGTATGTCTTTCGAAAAAAAGATCAACATCAGGGCCCTGGAAAAAAGGAAGCATATGCTCCTCCTCAGAGAAGAAGCATCTTGGAGGCTAAAAAGTAGAGTGCTGTGGCTTAAGGAAGGGGACCGTAACACTAAATTTTTCCACAATTTCGCTAATGCCAGAAGGAGGAGAAATTCGATATGGAAGATTGAGGATGGTAACGGTGGCTTTCTCTTTTCTCAAGAGGACATCTCAAACGAAGCAGCTCGGTTTTTTCAGAAGCAGTACAAAAGGAATCAAAGTAATGCAGGGGATATGTTATGGGTAGCAGATTTAATGCCTGAAATGTTCAATGAGCCCTCATATGAAAATTTTATCAAACCTGTCACAGAAGAAGAGCTTCTTGCCGCCATTAAATCCTCTAAAAAGGACAAGAGCCCTGGCCCCGATGGCTAGCCCATCGAATTATTTCTGCATTTCTATGATTTGTTCAAACAGGACCTGTTGAGAATGGTGGAGGCCTCACGCATGTCTGGAAATATCCAGTCAGCTTTATCTTCCACATTTATCGCACTAATTCCAAAAAAGCAAAATTCTGAATCTTTTCAGGATTATAGGCCAATCGCTCTCTGTAATTCTCTGTTCAAAATTATCACCAAAGTTATTGCGGAAAGGCTGAAGCCAGTGCTGAATCTTTTCATAACCAGAGATCAACATGCCTTTTTAAAATATCAGAATATATGGGATGCCGTGGCTCTGACTCAGGAAAGTCTCTTCTCTCTTCGAACTAACAACATTAAGGCGGCCATTTTAAAGATAGACTTGAAAAAATCTTACGACTGTGTGGACTGGGGTTTTCTCAGAATCTTGCTGGCGAAAATTGGGCTAAGATCGAAAGGCATTGAATGGATTATGGCGTGCATTGAAAATGTAAACTTCTCGGTTATCATCAATGGCATTCCATCCCCCTTTTTTAAAGCTGAGAGGGGTCTTCGTCAGGGATGCCCCCTCTCTCCGCTGCTATTCATTCTGGTTATGAACACATTGAGCTTACATCTCAACAAAGCAGCTTCCGAGCTAAGATATAGGCTGATCAAGATCTGCAAGGACTTTCTCTTATCCCACAATCTCTTCGTGGATGATATCCTCATCTTTGCTATGCTCTGCAAAGCATCGTGGGTATGTCTTTACAGCATCCTAAATAAGTTTCAGTCTATTTCAGGTATTTGTATTAATAAGGATAAGTCTAAATTATATCATAACGAGAATGATATGGAGCTTGTCATATGGATTGCCTCTCTGATAGGCATTGAAGCGATGTCGATTGGGAACGGAATTAAATACCTGAGCTTCTCCCTTAAGCCAATTGGAAACAAAAAAGGGGACTGGTCTTGGCTCCTGGACCGATTTTACAAAAGAATCTCCGGATGGGAATTGAGGTTTCTCTCCTTGGCGGGCCATTTTATATTAGTACAGGAAGTTCTATCACAGCTGGGGATCTACTGGGCGCATCTCTTTCTCTCCCTGCATCTATTATCAAAAAAATGAGCACATTAGCAGCAAATTTTCTCTAGGGAGGGAAATCCTACCAATCCAAATTTCACCTGGTAAATATGAATTCAATATCAAAGTCGAGAAAATCAGGGGGTTGGGGCTTGTTGGACTTGTAGACTTTTGGAAATGCCCTCCTTTGCAAAACTCTCCTTAGGGATATTTTTGGTAAAGGACCATGGAGCTTGTTTATCAACAGGAAATACCTAAAAGGTAAAAGCATTGAATTCTGGTATAGAAGGAACTCCCTGGGGATCAAAAGAGGATCCGCCATCTGGCTCAGTCTTCGTAAAAATCAGTCTTTTATTATGGAGAACTTTCAATGGAAGATTTATTCAGGATCAAGTATTCTCATTGGCTTTGATTTCATCAAAGATGGTATGACTTCTCCTTTGCCACCAGCTCTGGTTTCTTTCTTCCACTCAAGAGGCATCATCACATGGGATAAATTGATAAATCCTAGTCTTATACAACTCCGGTCTGGAAGGATGAAGCGGATCTTATTTTTCCTCCTCACATTCGGTCATCTTGGAGCTCTGTTCAGCTTGAATTACAGGGTTTGGCCATTCGACGCTCGGGGTCAAAGGATATTCTTGCTTGGTATCTGCCACGCGCACCTTCTCCTGTTCATGTTAAGGATTTATATGTTGCCCTTTCTTTAGGGCCCGAGATCTCAAACCAACAGATTTTCCCTTTCTCCCTATGGAAAGTCACATGTCCTCTCAAGATGATTCTCTTTTCATGGCTCCTTTTCCGAAACAGAAATCTTACATGGGAGGTGCTACAGAAGAAGGGCTGGCAGGGTCCGGGACGATGCGCTTTGTGTCAGAACGCTGAAGAGTCAAACTTCCATATGTTCTTTCAATGTCCTGCCTCACAACAAATCTGGTATGAACTTTCTATCTCCTTGGATTTCCCTCACTATGGTTTTTCTTCTGTACAAGACGGTTTTTTTTTGTGGAGTGAACAGACAGATCCTCAGCGCTCTATGTTTATCTTGGTCTGCTAGACCATTTGGAAGTGGAGGAATGAATCCATCTTCAACTGCTCCAGAAGGCCAATATCTTCTCTTTTGCTCAGCATCAAGGCTTACCTTGATGCTCTGGGCTGATCGGGCCTCCCTATCAGTATCTCGCCCTACCTTTTGGGACTTTTTTGATTTTCCATACATATTGTTAAGTTTTTGCACTTTTTTGCAATTATGGAACAGTCCTACAACTTGCAATGATCTGGTATTTTTTGCTCCCCACTGTAATGAATCCTACATGGATTTGTGGCACTTTGGTACTATACTTTCATAATCCTCCATATGTAAATTTACATTTCATGAATATAAAAAATATGGTTTTTTTGAAAAAATAAAAAATAAAAATAAAAATAAAAAAAAAACAAAGTGCCCCAAGATAAACCAAATTTGTACAGATTAAGTGTGATTTTTGGAATCGCAGATTTGGGTTGTTAATATGAGTTGTTAAATCTGTATAGACTAAGTGCCTCAGGATAAATCAAATGTATACAGATTAAATGCTATTTTTAAACCAAATTTGTACAGATTAAGTGCGATTTTTGGAATCGCAGATTTGGGTTGTTAATATTTGTTGTTAAATCTGTATAGACTAAGTGCTTCAGGATAAATCAAATGTATACATATTAAATGCGATTTTTAGAATCCCAGATTTGGGTTGTTAAATTTGTACAGACTAAGTGCCCTGAGATAAATCGATCTCATATGTACAGATTAAGTGCCCCCAAATATGTACAGATTAAGTGCGGTGCCCTGAGATAAATCGATCTCATATGTACAGATTAAGTGCCCCCAAATATGTACAGATTAAGTGCGGTTTTTGGAATTGCAGATTTGGATTGTTAATTTGAATTGTTAAATCTGTACAAACTAAGTGCCCCGCGATAAATCAAATATGTACGGATTAAAGTGCGGTTTTTTGAATCGCTGATTTGGGTTGTTAATTCGAGTTGAACCAAATATGTACGGATTAAACTGCGGTTTTTGGAATCGTGGATTTGGGTTGTTAATTCGAGTTGTTAAATCTGTACAGACTAAGTGCCCCAGGATAAATCAAATCTGTATAGATTAAATGTGGTTTTTGGAATCGCAAATTTGGGTTGTTAATTCCAGTTGTTAAATCTGTACGTACTAAGTGCTCCGGGATAAATCAAATTTGTATAGATAAAGTGTGGTTTTTGGAATCGCAGATTTTGGTTGTTAATTCTAGTGGTCAAATTTGTACATACTAAGTGCCCGAGGATAAACCAAATCTGTACATACTAAGTGCCCCAGGATAAACCAAATCTGTACAGATTAAGTGTGGTTTTTGGAATCGCAGATTTGGGTTGTTAATTTGAGTAACCAAATCTCTACAGATTAAGTGTGGTTTTTGGAATCGCAGATTTGGGTTGTTAATTCTAGTTGTTAAATTTGTACATACTAAGTGCCCCAGGATAAACCAAATTTGTACAGATTAAGTGTGGTTTTGGAATCACAGATTTGGGTTGTTAATTTGAGTAACCAAACCTGTACAGATTAAGTGTGGTTTTTGGAATCGCAGATTTGGGTTGTTAAGTGTGGTTTTTGGAATCGCAGATTTGGGTTGTTAATTTGAGTGGTTAAATCTGTACAAACTAAGTGCCCCGGGATAAACCAAATCTGTACAGATTAAGTGTGGTTTTTGGAATCGCAGATTTGGGTTGTTAATTTGAGTGGTTAAATCTGTACAGACTAAGTGCCCCGGGATAAATCAAATTTGTACAGATTAAGTGTGGTTTTTGGAATCGCAGATTTGGGTTGTTAAGAGATAAATCAAATCTGTAAAGATTAAGTGCGATTCCAAAAATCCAAATTTGCGTTGTTAAATATGTACAGAGTAAGTGCCCCGGGATAAATCAATCAAAAAGTGCGGTTTTTGGAATCCAGATTTGGGTAAATCAAATTTGTACAGATTAAGTGCGGTTTTCTAATCACACAATGGGTTGTTAAATCTGTACGGACTAAGTGCCCCGGGATAAGCCCCGGGATAAATCAAATTTGTACAGATTAAAGTCAAATTTGTACAGATTAAAGTGTGGTTTTTGGAATCGCAAATTTGGGTTGTTATTCGAGTTGTTAAATCTGTATAAATCAAATCTGTACACATGAAGTGTGGTTTTTTGACTCGCAAATTTGGGTTTGGGTTGTTAATTCTAGTGGCTAAATTTCTACATGGATAAATCAAATATGTACAAATTAAGTGCGGTTTTTGGGAGGTTTTTGGAATCCCATATTTGGGTTGTTAATTTGAGTTGTTAAATCTGTACAAACTAAGTGCCCCAGGATAAAAGTTTGAGTTGTTAAATCTGTACAAACTAAGTGCCCCAGGATAAATTAAATATGTACCTATTAAAGTGCAGTTTTTGGAATAATTCGACTTGTTAAATCTGTATAGAGTAAGTGCCTGTGGATAAATCAAATCTGTACAGTGCAGTTTTTGGAATAATTCGGTGCCCCAGGATAAATTAAATATGTACCTATTAAAGTGCAGTTTTTGGAATAATTCGACTTGTTAAATCTGTACAGAGTAAGTGCCTGTGGATAAATCAAATCTGTACAGTGCAGTTTTTGGAATAATTCGACTGGTTAAATCTGTACAGAGTAAGTGCCTGTGGATAAATCAAATCTGTACAGATTAAGTGCCCATGCCCATGGTTTGTACAGATTAAGTGCCCATGCCCATGGTTTTTCAGTGCGCTGATCCGTATTACATTTAAAAATACATTTCAAACAACAAAAATGTGGATCTCACCCAAAAAAAAATCAAATCTGTACAGATTAAGTGCCCATGCCCATGGTTTGTACAGATTAAGTGCCCATGCCCATGGTTTTTCAGTGCGCTGATCCGTATTACATTTAAAAATACATTTCAAACAACAAAAATGTGGATCTCACCCAAAAAAAATATTGCCTAATTCCGGGGAATAAGGTAAAACGTGGAACTATGACTAACAAAAATGTAAATGCAGCATGTAACATGTATTATAAAATTAGTTTGGTAAACACAGCATCGTTCGAGTGACAACGGTAAAATCAATGAGAAAATGCGTTCTGATATGTTAAGGGATCAGCGCGGTTCATTAGGTTGACAAATAAATGTGTTGCTCACTAGGAAAGATAACAAGCGCCTCAGAATGGAATGCTCTACAAGCAGCAGTCAGTGGTGTGCTCCAAATATTACTGATTGTAAATACTATCTTCATCAACATAAGGTATAGTAATGAAATAAGCGACGAGCAATGGGAGATTTGGTAGATTTAAAGCATCATCATATTACCATGGCCACAGTGCATGCCCGTATATAGCATTCTTACAGATATGAAATGACAATTCTAGGCGCATTTAATATTGGCACAATCAATCATTTATATAAAGTAGCATTGCATGGTTAGAATTATTGCCTGACTTTGAAAAAAGGGTTTAAATGCTGCAAAAATAACATGAAATTTTCATCAACAGACAGACTGTTTAGCAGGCATAAATGCATACCTGTTTCATTCTTTCCAGTTCTACCCATTTCATACCGATAACTCTGCTCTGCATCATTTCCCAACCCCTTTGCCTCCACTACCTGTATTCTGTACATAAATAAATTAATTTTGCTGAAAGATAAAAAGCCCAAAGAATGACAATATTTGAAACATACACATTTACCCTGTATCTAGAACGTCCCTGGTTCAAACAGCCATATGGGACAATGGAGTTAAGAACTTTCACAAATTCAAAATCCAAAACGCCAAGAGTGGAATGGAAATTAAGGTTGGGGTTTTGATGGAGGAGTTCAAACTCACACTGGAGCGCTATGCGTGTGAATCACGGCGGACACCACGAGCCACTTTGCATGCGAAAAGACCATGACACTTGGCTTGCATGCACATCATGCAGTCTAAGTATAATGACCCATCCACAGCTGTGAGTATGGAAGAATTTTTGGGCACATCTTTGGACGCGGATACCAAGAAATTCCTCCCTTACAACTTTGGGTGGTTATCATACTTTAACGCATGTTAGCGTTCCTCGCTTATGAACAATGTCTCGTTGATATTTTCCGGAAAATCACACAACAAAATATTAGAGCGAGTATTTTCCATGCCACGGAAATTGCAATGACTAAGGTGTATGTGCTATTTGGTACTTTTGCCCAACTCTGGATACTATCAATTAGTTTTCTTTGCCTGGTGGAATTTCGGATGCTTGATTTTATATAGAATGGTGGGGCTTTCAGGTTACAATATAAAAAGGGCGAGTGTTTTTCATTCCTCGGAGACTTATGCCTATCATCTCTTTTATTTCCTTTGTATAATTTTTATTTATTTTTTTATTTATTTAGGGACTTTCGTTTAATTTACTAAAGTAGTGATTATGTTTATTAATTCAATATTGTTTATTTTGAGGAAGTATTAATTCAATATTGTTTATTTTGAGGAAGTTGGATAACTAGTTTTTTCTTTTATTTGTTTAAAAATATTTGAAAAATAAATTATTTCCAAAAAGATTGGTTTATGGTTTTGTCATTTAGACTTCGCATAGAGATAGACTATTAGCTGGATAGATTAAATAGACTTTGCTAGGTATGTCATTTACAGGAAGTGGAGACCGAGGTGCACATCATCCTTGGATGTCTTGTTTATTACGAGATCAGAGGAAGGTTTCATTTCTTATTCAAAGATTCTCAGACACTCGCTGACTTTTTCAGGTACCCCAATCAGAGATGTTTGGCCCTATATATGCAGGAGGCTCTTAGGTTCTAAGTATATATTCTTCAGCCTCCCATCAGACCAGACCCCACACAGAGGATCACGACATTTTTCAAGGTACTACTTTCAGACAGGAGCACCAAGAGATCGATTGATACCAATACGTACCCAGGCTCCAAATCAGTGAGGATCCATGGAACCTCACCTTGCCACACGAGGTCTCAGCAGCAGTTCCATCTCAAATCTGTTCATGGGAGACAAACTAGGTCCTCCAGCGTTCAACAGCTTCTGAACCCCCCAGGATACGATTTAGTGGATAGTCTACACTTGCCATCGGTTCTTCATTGGGCCAACAGACTTTGTTGAGTTTGTTCAGTGTTATTCATTCAACCTCATATGTTAGGAGAGATGGGTCTGATCCTGAGACCTATTAGCTCCTGGATCTTCTCTGCTAGGGCTAGATGTTGATTTACTTCATGCATTGTATCTTTTATAGGAGATCATTTGGTTCCCTCACTTTGTATATACATCAGTGTACTCAACAATCCCTTTGACCTACTTTCTATTCATTGGTTGGACATAAATATAATTATCTTATCTCTTATATTTTTATTATCCCAAAAATAATATTTTTTATATTTAATTAATTCAAAAAAATATGTTGTTTTTAAATTCAATAAATTGAATATTAATTATATTATTCTTTATATAATTTTAAATAAATAAAATATTTTAATTTATTAAAATATAATATTATTTATTTTGAATATTAATTAAAAAAATTACAATTATTTATTCAATTTTCTTTTTGGTTAAGTAAGAGTGAACCCTTCTATTAACCCCAAGAAAGATTACATATGCTATATGTCTTTACAAGTGTAAAGACCCACAAGGGCTAACACGATGAAGATTAACCATCTACAAAACCCGAAACAAACCCGACACCTTACACCTAAATCTTACACCTAAACCTCTGCCCATTAACCAACCCGATGGCCATTCAATAAGACCCCCAGTGATCCAACGGTCGTTAAAGAAATCGCTTCGAAGATTTGCGCGACCTTTACCAGCTTTACAGAGCCGACAGGGTAAATAAACTATCAATGTATAAAACTTCGGGTCTGTTCTTGGACTTAACCTCCTCCCATGTTGAAACCCGATATCCTTTCGATCCAAATCCTGTAAGATCTGACGGTCACTAACGATATCGCCTCAGCAACAAGCACCCCTTTGACCCGGTTCACGGATCTGATAAGGATTATGAGCCATTGGTTTATAAATGTTTGGGTCCGGTCAAAGACGTAACCTTTGATCACTTTCAAAACCCGATATCCATACAATTAGGCCCCAATTGATCTAACGGTCCTCCGAGATATCGGATGAGAAACTAGCATGATCTTTACCCTCTTTACGGACCTGTTGAAGATTATAAACAACTAATCTGTAAATATTTGGGTTCACTTGAATACTTATCCTTTGATCACCTTCCCACCCAATAGTCATTCGATGATGAAGGCTATCAAAAACTGTGGTCGACGACCTTCTAATAACCCTGTTGTTTACCAAGTTCCCCTCCCTTGTATATAGTTCTATTTTAAGCATTTTGTGAGATAAACGGTTAAGAATGACTTTCGCTCCGCTTCCTCCTACTTCCACTAGTCTTCCTTCTTGTTCATTCCTCATGGTCTGGAAGTGCTCCATGTCTTTCACCGCCTTTCTTTGACAATCATCACGCAATTTCCCCGAGGGTGTCGAATCCCAAGCATACCTACTATAACTTTCCTTGCAAAACACTCCTTCATTCGCCAGACGATCAGCTAGCATATTGGATTTTCTTCGCACATGAACGAAACTGACCGTTCTTAGGGTTCGCAGATGGGAATGAATGTGCTGAAAGACTTGCAAAAGCCACCAAAGTTTTGAAACTTTTCCAGGTGATTTACCATTACATATCTTCTTGGCTACATTAATAACCAATTCAGAGTCTGCTTCAATGATGGCATTATGTAGATTTGATTCAATCAGTATTTCCAGGTACTGTTGTAATTCCATGAGCTCCGCCATGTTATTAGGGCAGTCCCTAAATGATTATGAAAGATGTCATTTATGCACCCCTGCTCATCTCTGATGACCCCACCAAAGCCAACCATCCCTGAATTACCTTTAGAGGCTCCATCTATATTGATTTTCAAGAAACCTTGAGGAGGAGATTGCTAGAAGTCTTTACCATCATTTATCTGGCTCACACCCTTGTTTATGCTCTAGGGAACTAGTGAATGGAGACCCAACTGCAGCAGTATACAAGTGTCTTGGGGCAGAGTAGGGTCCTCAGGAGGTCTCCCTAAAAGGGCTCCAACAATGTCTTTGAGCTGTCTTAATATTTGTGAAATAATGTTCTGGGTTGAGCCAATTTTTTTCTTGAAAATCCTGCCATTGCGTTCTTTCCAGACATCCCAAATTATGAAGCCTAGAACCAGAGTCCAAGCTTTGTTGATGATGTCATTGCCTGAGAAGTCTTTTCTCCAATTCTTCAAAGTGTTGGTAATACCGACTTCGTCCCTGTCAGTTTGCCTCGAGACTGAGGCCACCCAATCCCACAAGGTAAAGGTGAATGGGTAGAGGTTGAGTAAGTATTCCATTGTCTCCTCTTGTGAACCACATAGATGGCACTTGGATCGGCCAACAAAACCCCTTTTCAGAAGATTTTCCCAAGTTAGAATTTTCCTTTGTTGAACCAACCACATAAACAGCTTTATTTTCATCCACTACAGGTGCTACCAAAGGTCCTTCCATACCTTATCATGGTTTTGATAATCAAACCCTAGGGCTATTTGTTTGGCTTCTTTGAGGTTAAAGTTACCTTTTGTGTTTCTTCCCCATCTCAGTTGGTCAGACGAGGATGATAACAAAATCTTCCTCTGTTCCAAGTGCAGAGTAAGAGAGCCTCCCTGAGCTTTCAAAGGGCTCTCTTCATTATAGCCCAGATCCTTCCATATTCTCCATTTACCATTGTTCCTTGCCTGATCCCATAAGTCACTTACCATACATAAACCTTTGTTTTCAGTGTTATTCTTGAGAGCGGTTAGTTATTCCCTAAACAATTTTGGTTCATGCTGCCAGTTGTCCTCCCAGAATCTTCCCAAGTTCCCAACTCGGATCTCCCAAAAGTTGTGCTACTGGACAATGGCTCTATTTTCCCAAGCAAGATTCCAAATGTGGGATCCCTTGATAAGCCCAAACATTCGGATATGATCCCTCTCCTGCCAATTATTTGCATATTTCTGTTTCCAAAGCTTGGCCCAAGGGGTTGTCGATTCCTTAAGCCACCTCCACCAAAGTTTTGCACCCGAAACTCTATTGAGGGTTTCAGGGTCATGAAGCCCCAAACCACCATGGGCCTTAGGTTTGCAGAGCTTGTCCCAAGCTACCAAAGCCCACTTCTTTTTCTCTTCCCCTTTGCCCCAAAGAAAATCTCTTTGAATGTTCCTAATCTGTTGCATAACTCCTTTAGGAGAAGGAAGAGCTAAAAGCATGAAAATGGGTATGGCCTGCAAGACAGCCTTTGTAAGCAAATGGCACCCTGCCAAATTCAAAGATCTGCATGTCCATTTCCTGATCTTTTCCTGAAGTTTGTTAATTACCGGCTCCCACACTCCCTTGCTTAGAGGTTTGTCCGTAAGACGCATTCCAAGGTACTTAGAAGGTAACTGATCCCTTCGAAACCCTAGAATTCTGGTGAGGTTCCTTGAATAGCAATGTCAGTGTTAAAAAAGAAAACTTTTTACTTTTCAAGGCTTACCTCTGTACCAGCGACCATAGCAAAGTCGTTCAAGATTTGTTTAAGAGTTTTGGCTTCCTTGACCATGGGAATACCCTGCACCATAGTGTCATCCACAAATTGTTAGTGAGTTGAAGCAGCTCCATCTATGGTAAGTTTCAGTCCCTCGATTCTTCCTTCAGCATTTGCCATTTTTATCACTCTGCATAGCCCTTCCATCATGAGCACAAAGAGGAAGGGGGGAGAGCGGATCTCCTTGTCTAAGACCCCTAGAAGATATAAAGGTTCTTGAGGGTGAGCCATTAAGCAAGATTGAAAAACTAGCCGTCGATACAAGGGCCATAAACCATCTAATCCAGTTGTGGTCAAAACCATAAGCTCTTAGCACTGCCCTGATGTAAGACCAGCTTAGCTTATCATAAGTTTTCACTAGGTCAAACTGTATGATCATTCCAGCTTACTTATTGCTCTTAAGAGAGTGTACCACCTCATGAGCTTGTATGATGTTATTGAGAATCTTTCTTCCTTCCACATAACCAGTTTTCTCCTTTGAGACAAGAGCTGGAAGAAGGGGCTTGAGTCTGTTAGCAATCACTTTGAAAATAATTTTGTACACCATATTACATAAAGCTATGGGTCTGAATTTGTTTGGTGTCATAGCTTTGTCTTGCTTTGGAATCAGAGTTATGAAAGAGGCATTGAGAGCCTTCAAAACCGTTTTGGATCTTCTTGAGTCTTCCACTACATCAAGGATGTCTTGTTTGACTATTTTCCAGCATGCTTTGAAGAAGTCCACATTGAACCCATTCGGGCTAGGAGCTTTCCCATTTTTCATCTCATTGATAACTTCATTGACCTCATCTTCAAACATTGGCCTGTTAAGATTATGATTGTCTTCCCTTGTTACAAGCTTGGGGATGTACTTTGTGAAATTGTTAATGAAACGTGACATGTCTAAGAGAGGCTCCTTTGCAATGCTAAGGAAGTGTTGTACTAGGGAAAATTCCATTTCTTTGTGGGAGACTAGCTCTTTCCCTTAAAAAACTTTGAGTTTTGAAATTTTGTTATGTGACCTGTGATCCATAGTTGATTTATGAAAAAACTTTGTGTTTCTTTCCCCTTCTCTAATCCATTGCACCCTCGATTTTTGTCTCTAGAAAATATCCTCTTACATGCACCTATCTTCCCATTCCTTCTGAAGAGAATCAACTTGAGTTTTCCTTTTCGGTAAAACCATCTGTGATTATAATATGATTAATCCCCTGGAGTTTCTATTCAATTTCTCTTTTGGCTTTAAAAATATTACCAAACTCTTTTTTGTTCCAATTCTTGAGTCTGGATTTGATGTGTTTAAGTATTTGTTGCAGCATGAACATTTTAGTGCCTTGAATGGGCAAATCTTCCATCCACCATTTGTAAATATTGCTGGTGAAGTCAGGGAGAGAGAGCCAGACATTTTCAAACCTGGAAGGTTTGTTCCTTGGTGTACCCATAAAAGTGGCTTCACGCTGGACAGGCTAGTGGTCCGAGCCTCCAAAGGGAAGGATTAAAGCTGACATGTCAAGGCCTGTGAGAAGGAGGTCCTCTGAGATTATGAATCTATCTAGTTTAGAGACAACTTGAGAAGACCCTTCACTCTTTTTGTTCTCAGTGAAAGTGCCATTTATTGTTTCAGCATCCACTAGTCCCATGTTATTTATGAAGTTCTGGAAGGAAATAGAGTCTCTGCCTAGTGTTTTGGTGCCACCTTTTTTCTCTGTAAGAGATTTGATCATATTGAAATCCCCTGCCAGAATCCAAGGCATATCAGGATATCTCTCTCTCAGCTCCTCAAGGCTAGTGAGAAGCTTGAGTTTGTCTTCTAGTTTTTGAGGACCATAGACATTTGTAATCATGTAAATCTCCCTATCACCCAAAGGTTGAATTACCAGCGATAGATAGTTCCTGGACGCTTCTGCATCCAGGATTCCAAGTTTCTGGGGATCCCAAAGCGTAAGAATCCCCCCCGCCGAGTTATATGCCTTAACCTCTAGATACTCATACTTTCTTAACCATTTTCTATGTATTTCTCTGATCTTGTCCATCGAACACTTTGTTTCCTGAATAAAAACCATAGCTAGTTTTTCTTCTTTTATTCTACTGCTAAGATTTCTTTGTTTCCTTTTACTTCCTAGGCCCCTAATGTTCCAGGTTGTAAGCTTCATTAAGAAAGGTTTGTAAAGGAGTAACTGGCGAGATCTCTCATCTTACCTAATTTAATCATGAGTTTTGTGCATTCGGTCAGCAACTCATTCTGTCTTTTTCTTCCTCTTTTCCTACCTGGGTTCTTAGAAGAGTGCCTCAGTGTTTCCTCCATTGTTTTCATCCCTCTATTCTCCTGGATTTCATGGTTTCTTTTGACTCCAGAACCCTTCGATTGGGATCTCCAAAGGAAGAGCTGTTGAACCCTATCAAACTCCTCTTTTGTCAGGGAGTCAACCCCTTTGGCAATACCCTGCTCCAGAAACTTTTCTACATCTAAGTTCTCGCTCTCTAGAATCTCCTACAGTTCATGGTCCTCCATTCCCGCCTCACTTGGGGTCATATCATGGTCCCTATTGAGCTCCCCAATGCTTGGTTGATCATCCTTTTGTTGGTTGTTCTCTGGTATATCCTCCATGCTAGCATCCCTATCCTTCTCCGTGGTATTAGTCTCTAATTCCTAGTTTACCCCGTTTTTTCCAACTTCTTCTTCTAAGATCTTGAAACTATTGTGGCTCGGTTGCCCGTCCTCGTTGATTTTCTTTTGGTACCGCTTTCCTCCTTTTCCTTTACCCCCCCACCTTGGTGAAACCCTCGGGATCTTTACCTGTGTTGGTTTTTGTGTTGCTCTCCAGTTTGTTTGATGGGCAGTGTCTGTATAGGGGATTGTGTTCATGGCACTTACGACACCTAAATGGGACATGTTCATAGTCCACCACCTACACCCATTCTTTTCCATACACTTCTAAAATGATCTCGTCTGGAAGTGCCCTAGCTAAGTCCATTTCCACACAAATCTGGGAGAAGGAAGTGTATTTACCTCTTAGAGTTGCATCTAATATCTTTATAAAATGCCCTAGTTTGTTGCCCTTTAGAGTCTCCGACAACCAATAATCTAAAGGGAGTATAGTCTTATCCATACCGGTACCAAAATGAACGTTTCTCATTCTGGGACAAAATACATCACCCATGGTCGCATGTAAAGGGCTGCAGCAACATAAAAATAGGGTCCTCCCTCAAACACTCTGTCTTTATCTGCTAAGCTCGTGAACACCACCGTAAAGAAGCCCTTGGACCCAAGATGAAGGTTTATTTCCCCCTTTGATTTCCATTGGTTCCTTATCCATGCATGCAAGGCCTTCTCCATTGGCCAAATCCCCATAAATTTTATATTACCGCATGTTCCGCCATGTGATCTCTGTGCACCTGTAGCGTTGGGTCACTTAAAACGACCTGAGGAATAATGGTTGTCCTGGGTTTACAGACCCCTGTCACACTCATAGGTGCAACTTTCTGACTACTACCCTCTTTCCTCTTCTCCCTGCTGTCTTCCTCATGATTTCCTTCCTGTTTGTGAGGTTTGATATTTCTTGTGTTAATATCCTTAGTTATCACCTCCATTGGTTTCTTGAAGCAATACAGACCCACTCCCTTGTTTCTGTTCTCGGCTACTTGACTATAGGAGGGAGCAGAACTCACTCCTTTGTGACCCACCATGGTTACCAACGGCCAAACCCAAACTCAAACCCTAGTTCAGATTGCAGAACCACCAGTAAGATGAAAGTGCAAAAATGTTCACCAGTTTAATTTTCAATTATTTATTCAAATTAATATAAAATTCAATGAAGGTATTTAGTTTGAGTGGAATGGCATATGTTTAGTGCTTTTCTTTACATGGGTTCAAGTCTTTAGAGACATGTTGAAGTCGATCCAGGTTGCATTTATGAAATTGTAGTTGCAATTTGTACGAAGTTACCAATCCTTTGTACTAAGTTACAAAATTCAACATTTTTCAAAATATATTTTTTTACCATTGAAAAGGTATAAACTTAACATGGATAGCAAACTCAAGATGGTAAATTCTTTATGCTAATAATGATGTAGGTTTAAAATTCATCATGCTGCGTTCTAAGTACAATGTAATTTTGGAGTAACATTTAATTTAGCCATAGTCTAACCGGATTGATTTTTTTCCCTGAAAATCATGGAAATTCCAACGATATTTTGATAAAATATGGCAAAGATTTTTGTAAATCCAAGTTACAGCTATCAAACGTCAAAGTTTTGGGTGCCCCGAAGGTTTTTAATGGTGTTGAATCCATTTCCACTATCAAAAACATGATTCAAACATTGCTAGTGCAAGATTTTTTGAATTTTTTTACCTAGTTTCTAGCCACTTTTGGCCGTCTGAGCAATCCTAGGTAGACAATTCCTTTAATTTATTTGAAGTACGATTTTCCTAAAATTTGAAAATATTTTTTATTGATTTTTATAATGATAATTTATAAATTTTGTAATAAACTTATATTAATAAGTATACATAAAGAAGTTGAAAGTGTTTATTTACAATAAACATGTAACAAATAATGATTGATTATGTAAGACAAATGCATAACTTGACCATCAATTTCTATCCACTTTGTTAATGTAGAACTCAACCAAATCAAAGCATCCATCATGGATCTCCAACATCTTCACCAACACTTAATCTTGCATATGGAAACTACCTAACCATCAACTCATATCCACTTTATGAATGTAGAACTGAACCAAATCAAAACATTCATCATGGATCTCCAACATCTTCACCAACACTCAATCTTGCATATGGACAACATATTCTCAACTCTATATAGCTTCCTCTCAACCAATCCATTTTGCCTTTATGCTCTCTTGGAATTCCTTTATTTACTTTATCAATTAGGAAATATGATTCTATAATACACATTGCTAATGAGGAGACTATTAGATAATGGTGCCATCCACTGAGTTTACTAACAAAAAAAACAATTTGCAAGTTTGGTGAATGTTTACTTTTCTTATAGCTAAATATAGATAGATAAAGGCCCATACAAGAGACACTATTATATCAAAGCATAACTCGTACAACCCTCTATTATATTTAAGAAACATAATATCTTAACAAGACATGTGGCAACATAATTTCCACATGATAATGGGAAGAATGAAGATAACAAACTCTCTATTATGGAAATTGAATGTAGCCTAGGTGGTTGGGATGGTTTAATGATAACATCCCCAGCCAGGTTCAAGTCTCATTAACATGATGCTCCTTTGTGAGATGCCTTTGTATTACTCCATTGGGAGTTTCTATGTAATGATTATGTTGACTTTATGCCTCTTATTTGATTCTTGGGAATAGCAAGAACAAGGAAACATTTTGCTTTAAAAAAAAAAATCTCTATTATATTTAAGAAATATAATTTATTTTTAAGGAAATACCTCAACAAGACATGCAGATGTAACATAATTTCCATGTGTTTTTTTTTTTTTTAGTATTGCAGAAAAAATCGTAAACTTTATTAACAAAATTACATTCAGTAGATGCACCATGTGCATTAAAAAAAGTGTGTTGATAGCCGCTCAAAAATAAAAAAGATGGGTATGGTTTTGTAGTTCCTATCATGCCCATAGTATGTCTCCAAAAAAAACACAGTGGAGATCATTATAATAACCTGAGCCTGTTATACAGACTCGGGCATGTCCAAAACATGTCACCTAATGTTATAAAGTTGACCATATATACAATAACCATCCATATTTACTAGGAAATAGACATAAATAAAGCATTAATTAGATAAATAGATTAGTCCTGCTACTGATCAAATCGCATGCCCTCTATGAAGGGTCAGTGATGGAATTCTGACAATGTATCTCTTATCCTTTCAATGATCTTCCAAATGCCAAAATTATGTAGAGCGTTAGCCTTAGATAAGGTGTTTGCGACAATGTTTCTTTCCCTGTAGATGTGATAACAAGATAAATAACTAACATCATGTTTAAGATGAAAAATCTCTTCTAAAATAAGAGAAATTTTGTACATGTGACATCTCTAAATATAATTGAAGCAATTTATGACAATCATAGAGTCTCCAAAGATTTGAATCTGTCGAATATTTTATCAAGAGCAAATAGAAGAAATATCTTTAGGTAAAGGATTTCTACATAATTGTTGGATGCTTTTCCAAGACCACTCATGGGAATGGAAGCACTTGATCTTGCTCAGATCCTTCTTCTTCTTGTCACCCTTTTGACTAGATTCGCCCTTCCCTTTACCTTTCTTGCCCTTGGCTTTACCTGCAAGAGAAAAATTATCCTTGTCCTTAGTCTTGATTGATCTCCCTTCTGTGGTTCCTCTTTGGATCTCTTCTTGTATACAGTCAGTCCAAAACCTTTCCCATTCAGGAAATTTTTCTCTCCCACTAACAACATCTTGGAACCCTTTCTGAGACTTGTGAAGTCTAAATAATGCAAAACTCACAAGGTCATGACCATATACAACTTGACCCACACCACATAGTTCATCTCAAACCTAAGTGAACCTAGTATGTGATAATGGGTTCAACTTGTTTCATCTAGATACTCCTTAGCTTCTCCTTAAGAGTAAGCTTCCCATTATCACTGATACTTTGATATAACTTTAAGATGTCATGAAACATCTCAAATGTTGTCTTCTGCTAATGGATATGAGGGACTCTATGATATTTTACCCCTTCTAGAATAATCCTTCTAGCCTTTACATCGTTCTTAGTATGATGGGATAATTGTTGGGGATCTTGAGGTGGTGTTATCACCTGCTTGATAAACTCTCCCACCTCATTATCCTCTAACACAATTGTGATCCTCCCTTTCCTAGAAATGAAGTTCGATGCTCCCTCTAAACAATGATTAGATCTCAATCCTTGATACACCATTCTCAAAATCCAAGGAAATGCTTTTCAAAAATTCTGATCTTTGTTCTCCAACTATAAATTGATCTCTTTCATGTTGATGTTTATGTTGTTCACAGTTCTAATACCATGTAGAAATTCCACGAAATTCTACAACTGCTTAATGAAGAATTTTGAAAACTAGTGTATTCACAAGACACAAAATTTCTCCACTAATTTGCAGCAAAATATAATAGAAATAAATGACAGTCACACAGTAGCCAAACACAATATTTTTCTAGGGAACCCAACTGGGAAAACCCTCTGCTTTCTTAAGAATTTTATTGATAGGAAATTGAGCAATAGATATCTTACAATACCACTGTTTCAATCATAAAAAGCACTTGTCTTCTATGCTTGTTCTAAGCTTAACACCCTTGCAAGAACGTTGATCTTTGCTACCTTCTTTCCTTGCCTTTCCTCTACTCTTAATTCCTTGTGCAAACCCAAGAAATAAGCCCCTATTTCCTAGTGCATGATCTGCTCCTATTTCTTAGGAATTAGCGCCTAAATTCTAGCGCATTCAGAAGGAAAATTCTCATTCTATCAATTCGCACAAGCCTCTCCTTGGCTCATTCTATCTCTCTGAAGCCCCACACACAAACTTGTGTTCAAGAATAATTATACAATGAACGCTTTCATCCTCCTTATAAGCAAATCGAATGGCCAAATCTAGCAAGTTCTATTTCTGGAAAGTCGAATTGTTGATTGAGTTGTTAACTGAGTTGAAGTGGCTCATGCAACTCATCTTAATTCTCGATCTAGAATTAGAGACTTGTCACTCGTTCTTTTCCCAAATTAACTCACACTAGAAGACAATAACTAAGCCTCCCACTCTAGCACATAAGTTTAACTGCTTCATAACTTGTCCTAATTTTTAGGGACTCACCCTAACTTTTAGAAAACTCGAGCATGCTAAAGTAGAACTCGTTGAGGTCTCTTTGACTAAGGCACAAGTCAAAGAAACCCTTTCTCGCTACCATTTTCAAAATTCACCTTAAATCGAGAAGATTTGTTCCCTTGCAAATCAACAAATAATCCAATCAAAAGAAGCAAATATCTCAACGTTTCAACATTCTGAGAATCTGAATATTATATTCCTTTGCAAAATTCAGAAATCATTACTACAAACGATAAAAAAAAATGATTCAATATTAAGATACAAACCAATAATCTTCCTTAGCAAAATTAAAAATCATTAATAAAAAAAAAAAGTTCAATATCAACATAATAACCCATAGTGACACTATAAAATTGTATATTGTTGAAAGGAAGTTAATCTTTAAACACAGATTTAGGTGTTCATTATAGAAAGATGATCAATCAAATAAATCCGTATATATGCATTTCTAATATTGCATAACTTACATTTTCTCAATTTTAACACTTATACATGTTTTTCATATAACAAAACGAAATTCAAACTGAATACACATTTCAAAATGTCTCAAATTAAACCCTTTAAAATAAAATAAACTTCATTTCTCCTACTAAAAGATACCAAATTTTTAGCATATGATTTATACATTTGTCTTCCGAAATCTTTTTCATTAATTCAAGTAATGTATATATCTTTGTTATTTATAGAAGTATTCAAGTACTAACCTCACGTTTTTCTTCGCAATGGTATTAACAAATTAATAATATGATAAGTAATGCTCCTTTTATGTTTTTTCATATTACAATATTATATTTATTACATGCCAATCCTCACATAAATGAACTACTATTAGATTTTTCAATCCCTTCATGGAATGTTTCTACTTCTTGTGAGTTTGAAGAGTGGAAATGCATTTCATAATTAAAAATAAAGATAAAGAACATAATTATGTGTTATTTGGTTCTAATGATATATAATCAATTTGTCACTTACATACTCTAATATCATGCTTCGATATTCAAAAAGCTGACGAAAGAAATATTGTTCTTGCATATCTTCTTGAAGAATTAATTTGAACCAATTATACTATTTATTAATTATGGATACACCAAAATGAAAGAAATATTGTTCTTTTATATCTTCTTGAAGAATTCTTTGAACAATTATACTAAATGAAACAATATTTCTTGCATATCTTGTTGAAAAATTCTTTGAACAATTATACTATTTATTAATTATTGACACGCAAAATGAAAGGTGTTTTTCCTTAGATATAACATGATGGAACTTTTGAATGTCTTTGTATCCGTTGATCTTTTTTACATGTCAATCCATGATCTCCCCTCTATTCATTTCTTCCATATACCAAATGCTTGTTGATATGTTGTTTGATGATGGCCATCTCATTTGGACATCCAACCCAACCTTACTTGTACATCCTACTATACCATCCAAACCAACATTGCTTGTACACCCCACTATACCTTAATCCTTCCATACTAAACCATTGCCATATAACGTTCCTACTTTTCTCCTTTAGTCCATGCTCATGTGAATCCAAGCAATTTCCTTTTCTAATATAACTCTCCCTTCCATACTTAACCATTGCCATATAATGTTCCTACTTTTCTCCTTTAGTCCATGCTCATGTGAATCCAAACAATTTCCTTTTCTAATATAACTCTCATGAAATTTTCCATTTGCTACTATAAAACTTGTTATGAATCCTAAGAGCCTTTCCAAAATATCATTTTTTTCCCAACAATAAATTAACACCAAGTGGAAGCCTTCAATTCTTTCCTTTTTAATCTCATGAAATTTTCCATTTTCTAGTGTAAAACTTCACTTGTTATGATTCCCAAGAGCCCTTGAAAGATATCAATTCTTTCCCTAGAAATAAATTCACACTTGGAGATCCAAGTGGAAGCCTTTTCCAATCTAATGTCCATGTGAAGTCTAGGTTTTTTGGCTCCCTTATACAAGGTCAAGGAGATCGACATAAGGCGTGTGGATTTTGACAACGATTACATAGTTTCCCAAGTCAAAGTAAATTAGAAGAAAATGAAATATACCCAAAGACTATTCTAAATACCTTAGGTTTTCATTGTCCTCCTTTTCACAAGAAGACATATTCATCAAATTTGCCAATTTCTCCCCTTCTCTTCGCAACAAGACATATTCAAAGCCACTAATTTCCCTACTCTTCACAACAAGGACCACAATCCTTCAATGCCTTGATATCTTAGAATGATGGATATTTCAATGGGGTGATATATCACCCCGAGAACAAAGAGAAAAATTGTTATGCTTGGGGGCTAGGCACTGCAACAAATAATGTTGCAGAAGCTTATGCAATTTACCAAGGTTTAATATAACTCACAAATATGAATGTCTAGGAAGTGACTCTATTAGGGGATTCAACTACAATATTATATTCTCTTTATTCAAGGTCTCTTCCCCCATATTCGATATTGAGGAACATCTTCTTAGAATCTTAAGTATCTACAATAAAATTACTAGAAAGTGATGGTTACATATTTTGCGAATAAAAAATTCAACAATTGATCACATGGAAAATATAGGCATGAATTTGAATAAGGACGAGCTAGTGTGGAGAGGGGTAAGGGGCTATGCTCCACTTCATTAGCCATCATTTTTATGTCTCATTCATGGAATGATAGGTGGAACTCCATCAAGGTTGTCAGGAGATGCCACAAGTCTTTCGTACATTCTGTTTCAAATGGAGCAGTTGCAAGTTTAAACAAACCATATGATTGATCTCTCTACAACAAGGGGGGTTTAATGCCATTACGCTGGAGTAAGAGAAGGAGATGGGAAGGTATGAAGAGAAATTTGAGAGTTTGTGGAAAGGATGAGATACCTATGATGAGAATTTATGGTGACATGAGGACTGATAACATAATGGATCAATTCATAAAGTGTGTTGGTCTAACTGAATGCGTTGGAGGCTAGATAATGATGGTAATGCCTCATCAGCATAAAAATGGAGATCATTTGGACATGAATGGTGTACTTGGCCTTAAGAGAAGGCAATTATTGATGATTATACTTCTTGAAGTAAGTGAATCTCTACATAATTTCCTACAAGGTGTTTTCTTATCATCCTTGTTGTGGAGGGGCTCTATAAATGTTTAACAGAAATAGTTATAGTGGCTTCGTCTATGGAGAAATTGTATGTTGGGCAGATGTCATCTCTCCTTGGTTTTATTCATCTGCGAGGTGTTTTCCCTAGGTTGGAGTTTATTCTTGCTAGAAATGGCACAACTAGAAGACTTTGGAGGTTCGAGGTAAGCCTGACCTTTGGTAAATGGGGATTTTTATTTGTGAAATCAGGCTTGGTAAATTCGCCCGCCCCCCCCCCCCCTCCCCGTAGGCCTGTTATGTGCCTGGTAATTTGTTGGAGGTTCGTCATCACTCTTTTTTCTCTTTTGTTGCTCTTAGCTATTTCGATATTGTTGTTAAGAGGTTAGTGTGGTATTTTCTCATATGCTCTAGCCTTCCATTATTTCTTATCCTCGAAAGGTCATCATCTCAAATCAATGGTAGCCGTTAACATGCCTTTGTGCTGAATTTTCAATTGGTAAGAGGCATCTACATTGTTAACTCAACTCCTTCTCCTAGCTTAATGAGCTACAATATATTAAGTTTTATTATTGTTGTGGCAATCAATGTGGTGTATCTATACTCTATGTTATGTGGTGAAGGTTTTGTTGACTTCAAGGTATTAGAGGGCACATTTCATACCTCGGTTAAGTGGTCATTTCAACTCGCCTTTCATGCTATGTTTGCCTCAACAAATTGTCTTTTTCACATAGTCTCTAGCTCATTGGAAGGTATAAGTAATATGTCTAACTCTGTCCCTTCATGAAATTGGGAGATGATTTTAAGTATCCTTCAACAGGAAATCAACCTTCTCAATTCCAAAATTAACGAGTTGTTGGCTAGTATAGAGATGATCATGGAATTACTGTCAGAACAACAAGAGAGATTTCGACGCTTGGAGGATGAGATGTAATATCTCAAAATCCAATTAAATTATTTGACTTAAAGGGCAGGAAAGTAAAACAACCTTAGATAGAATACCCGGTGGATACCACTGAATTGAAGGAGCTAAATAATTCGAACCAGTAGAGGGAGGAGTTTTCTTCTAATCGGTAAAATACAACCCTTGGATGGATTGTAAATTTTGCTTTTTGTTAAGATCTTTTTTGCATGTGTACCTGTGGAGAATTTTTTAAAAATCCTCCCTTATCAAAGGGAGTATATTTGTAAGTAAATGGTCTCATATAGCAGTCTTATGGATCTCTAATCTTCATCTCTTGGGAAAACAATATCAAATGTAATAAATTATATTCATTGTGTCCTTTACACAATGACTTTAAATTAATACAAATATTCTCAGTTAAGTTCGAAAAACTGAATGATACAACCCTTTGATGGATTGTAAATTTTGCTCTTTGTTAAGATCTTTTTGGCATGTGTACCTCTGGATAATTTTTGAAAAATCCTCCCTTATCAAAGGGAGTATATTTGTAAGTAAATGGTCTAAGATAGCAATCTTATGGATATCTAATCTTCGTCTCTTGGGAAAACAATATCAAATGTAATAACTTATATTCATTGTGTCCTTTGCAAAATGACTTTAAATTAATACAAATATTCCCAGTTAAGTTTGAAAAAGAGAATGATGGAGGTTGTTGTTTAGCTTCAAGTAGCTTTGGAATTTGGTTTTGTGTTTTGTTATATTGTTCTTCTATACTTTTCCTTACACTCATTATTCTCTAATTTTTTCCAAAAAGTGAAATTATATATTCTGTATTTGTCACAGGTCTTTGTTAGGATATGATAACCAACCAACAATCTATGTGTCCTTATTCATCCATCCACCATGTAAACAACATATCACCATTTAGGGAAAGTGATTCAAACATGGATATGGATATTCTAAATCAAATCAAGCTATAGCGAAAACGAGTATTGTTGATCTCCAAATGTGATGATTAGAGCATTTACAACCTTCAATACATCACAACATCACAACAAAGATATTTTTGTTACGATACATCACAATTCTCCAAAAGTAAAAGAAAAGAAAAAAAAACTTCTACGACATTTCACATAAATTGATTTTTTTTTTTTACATAACATGTAGTTTTCCCCTTTGTAATGTGTCACACAAACAAAAACAAGTTTTTCCTATAATACATCATGACGGAAAAAAAAAAGGACTTTTCCATGCAGAAACATTACATGAAATATCTTCTCCTTGTGACACATTACATTCTCCCAAGCTTTTCTCTCTACAACTAATACATGTTCAGTCTGTGTCACATGGAATATCTTTTTTCTGTGTGATACACAATTCTCCAAAAGAAAAAGAAAAGGAAAAAATATTTTGCAACATTTCACATAAATAGAAAATAAAAAAAAATAAAATAAAATAAAATAACATAACATATAATTTTCTTCTTTGTAACATGTCACACAAACAAAAACAAATTTTCCGCTGAACAAAATAAATAAATAATTCCATACATTCTCCCAAACTTTTTTCTCTACAACTAAACCGTCTTCATTCTTTATCACATGGAATATCTTTTCTTTGTGTGATGCATTTCTCTCTAGATTTGAAAAAGCGTGTCACATGGTCTCTAGATTTGAAAAAGCGTGTCACATGGTATTCAATCACAACCAAAGAGAGTATGTGCTACACATAAAATTGAAGTGTGCATAAACATTATAAAAACATATTAAATTGAAGTGTGCATACATATTATTTGTACCTTTCACGAGCAATTGATAGTTTATAGCTATGCTATGTTTCTTTTGATGTGTATAAGGTATTAGGAAAAAAGTGGTCATTTTTATAACTATCTTTTGTTTCCTTTCATGTGTATAAGGTATTGGAAAAGAAGTGATCATTTCTTGGCAATGTTTTTCAGATGAGTTTACTCAAAATTCGGAAAAAAATGTTGGAATTGTAGATTTGGGTTGTTAATTTGAATCGTTAAATCTATATAGACTAAGTATCCCGAGATAAATCAAATCTGTACAGACTAAGTGTCCCAGGATAAATCAAATATGTGAAAAAGGTTGGAATTGCAGATTTAGATTGTTAATTTAAATTGTTAAATCTGTACAGACTAAGTGCCCCATGATAAATCAAATCTATATAGACTATAAGTGCCCCGAAATAAATTAAATCTGTACAGATTAAGTGCCCATGGTTTTCATATTATAGCTAGTTTATAGCTATCCTCTGTTTCCTTTAGCGCCCATGGTGGTTTTCAGATTATTGCTAGTTTATAACTATCCTCTATTTCCTTTGATGTGTATAAGGTATTGGAAAAAAAGGTGGCCCTTTCTGAGGCATGTTTTTCAGATTAGTTTTACTCATAATCTCGAAAAATATTAGAATAGGAGATTTGGGTTGTTAATTGGAATTGTTAAATGTGTACATACTAAGTGCCACGAGGATTTGGGTTGTTAATTTGAATTGTTAAATCTACAGACTAAGTGCCCTGAGATACAAATATGTACAGACTAAGTATCTCGGAATAAATCAAATCTGTACAGATTAAGTGCCCATGGTTTTCAGATTATTGCTAATTTATAGTTATCTTTTGTTTCCTGTGATGTGTATAAGGTATTGGAAAAAAAAAAGGGTCCTTTCCCATGGACGTTTTTGAGATGAGTTTTACTCAAAATTGGAATGGTAGATTTGAGTTTTACTTAAAATCTGGAAAAATATTGGAATTGCAAATTTGAGTTGTTAAATCTGTTTAGAATAAGTGTCCATGGTTTTTGAAATCAAAGATTTTTGGGTTTTTCTTTTAAAGAAAAAATAGAACTTTCTATTTTTGGGTTCTTTAATCGACCTTTGTATTAAGACAATAAAAAGTTACATAGTTAAGGGAGTTGTCTATAATGCGACTTTTTGAGATTCCGGTGACGGAATCCGGCGGAAAAAATGAGGTTAAATCTTGATTTTTAAGCAGTTAGAATGGGTTTTTAACTGCATATTTGGATTCAGCGCCTTAAAAAACCCCTGGGAGCTATTGATTGTGCAGAAACTAGCTATCAAACTTGGGATTCCAATGAATTGCTGCCGGATTTTGACCGGAGAAATCCGCCGAAAAGACTTTCAAAAAGTCGCGTTATAGACTACTGCCATAGTTAAGTGCCCATGGTTTTTGGAAAGACAGATTTTTGGTTTTTTTGTTTTGGGAAAAAAATGGAACTTTTTATTTTGTTTTTTAAAGAAAAAAAATCGAACTTTCTACTAAGACAATAAAAAATTACATAGTATATGTAATGGTTTTTGGAATCCCAAACTTTTAGTGTTTGTTTTTTTTTTCTTCTTCAAACAATAAAAATAAAAAGTTAAATAATATATGTAAGCATTCTTTAGAAAACTCTATATTTATCATCTAAACATAGAGTTTATCTGATCTGGTAAGCAAAAACATATTACTTTTAGATTATTTTATTTTCTCTAAATAAAAAATTAAAAAATTAAACTTTTTATTAGAACAATAAAAAAATTACATACTATAAGCTTTCTTTAAAAAACTGTATATTTATCATCTAAATATAACTGTATATATATTTATCATCTAAACATAGAGTTTGATATCAGCGAGTAAGCAAAAACATATTACTTACCTATTACTTTCCCAAAATGCGAATATGGTCCGTGAAACCAGTGCAACGGTTACGTGGGATTGTAAAATATCTTTTCCCAAAATGCGAATATGGTCAGTGAAACCAGTGCAACGGTTACGTGGGATTGTAAAATATCTTTTGATAATTAATTAATCGAAATTTGAACGGAATGATTTAATGTTGATATGGAAAGAAAAATACTTTATGTTTTGTTGTTTTTTTTATTTTTCTAAAAAGTTTACACCTTTATATTAAAGCAATAAAAAATTACAGTATATGTAATAATTTTTGGAATCGTACATTTATGTAATGGTTTTAGTAATAAAAAGTTACATGGTTTTAGTAATAAAAAGTTACATAGTATATGTAATGATTTTTGGATCACAGATTTATGTAATGGTTTTTGGAATCTATATGTTTGGTTTTTTGTTTGCTAAAGAAAGAATCAATTTTTTTT
>APFE030203763.1:66496-77096 GCA_000404065.3 Pinus taeda
ATAATATATGTAGTTAAGCATATTTTGGAAAACTGTATGTTTATTATCCAAATATAGAGTTTGATTTGAGCTGGTAAGAAAAAAACATATTACTTTTGGATTGTTTTTATTGCTAAAGAAAAAAATCAAACTTTTTATTAAGGTAATAAAAAGTTACATAATATATGTAGTTAAGCATTTTTCAGAAAACTGTATGTTTATCATCTAAACATAAAGTTTGATTATTATCTAAACGTAAAGAACATACATTTAAACATAGAGTTTGATTATCATCTAAACATAGAATTTGATCTGAGCAAGTAAAAAAAACATATTACTTTCCCACCTCAAAATGCAAAAATGGTCACTGATCAAAATGCAAATGTAATGACTGAAACTAGTTCCGGACAACCCAAAGAGGAATGTCCAAAGAGGAATAGTATCAGCGACCTGTCATCCAAATCAAAAAATAAAAACTGATTTTTCTCTGTTCCATAGCATATGGATACAAACATATTAAAAGTCTGAGTGTCTCCATCATTGAAAAGCATTAACCAAAAAAATAATAAAACTGAGCAAAAAGCTAATTGAACTTTGACTCTGTATATGGTCTCAAATGGATATAAACATTTATTTTTTATTTTTATTTTTTTTTATTTATTATTATTATTATTATTATTTTTTTTATTTATTTATTTTTTTTTTTTTTTTTTTTTTTTCTTGAATTTGTCTACTCTTATATTGATACAAAAAGTTATATTTACAGAGAGACAATGGCCTTGAAACGTCTAGCCCCTAGAGGTGGCATGCTCATAATACCTTGCTAGTACACTGACCAAAAGATTGGCTAAAGACTGACTGCTAGATCTTCCTTGAAACAGAAAACGCCCAGACTGACTGAAGCTGAAAACTGACCAGAGGAATATTATAACCAGGATAAGTGAACTGAGCCCGAACAAGTAAACAGTTATGCGTTACCCTTTCAAAACTGGAGGCTGACCCAAAGAACAGTTTAAGCCAAAACTAAGACCCAATGACACAGTCAGGAAAATGCCACCCACGCAAGGGAAACCGGTCGTTTGAAATTGGAATGAAAAACTGAGCCTGAGAACTATAAATCATGTGATGACTATTAACCATAAGGGAATTGGGCAGCTTCAAACAACATAGAAACAAAAACCAAGAAGCTCCGACCTGATTAGGCTTCATGAGAGGTGGTAGGCACTTCTTCAACAATGCAACATCCACATTCATAGGGGTCTTCTTCCTTGGAGGGATGGCCTTCGCTACCTGCAGAACCTTCACCAGTTGAGACGCTCGGACCGGTAGAGCCACTAGGATCTTTAGTCTGTGCATTGCCAATTTGAGAAGTTCCATGATTGTCCTCCGTCCCCATCTCTCGAGACACACCTGGAATAGCAGCAACTGAACCAAAATAATCCTCCCTAATCTCGACGATGACAGAGGCTATGAAGGAGGAATTACAGAGAGTGTAGGGGAACCGAAAATTGGCAATGTTAGAATGGGATTGCTAAGAGCGCTCTGCTGGATGAATCTGCCCTTGACCCCTACCTTGTTCATGCCTGGTGACTGGAAAGCTATCAGTGCTGAAGTCCGGAGATTCAGTCGAGGAGTCTGAGTTAGTGGAGGAGGGCTGACGGGTTACATGACCTTGAGAACTACCTCTTCTGTAGCTCATTCTCAAGCGCAGTCTAGGCATTTTGAAATGAGCAATAAGAGCTAAATTGGCAGCAGCAGGAAAGACAGAGGAGGAGCGACTGTTGTAGATACAAACAGGGCTATGAGAAGTGTGGAAGCCCAGTAAAACCTCAGCACAACGATCCAGAGTAAAGCGATACCCTAAATTGGCTCGAGAGCGAAACGTTGCACCAACACTAGAATGACAAGAGCTCAGGGGAGGAGCAAGAGTATTATTTATGAGGGACGCCATACCCGAAGAAATTACAAACTGGAGAGGGGGAGCGAACAACATTAATGCTGCAATAGTGTTATCCGCTGAAGACATTAAATTTGGCTACATGTGAGGCCAGATGGCGGTGGTAGTAAGCCACGCGCCAGCCCATCAAGCCGCCTTCGTACCACTTATCACGTTACACACCCGCATCCAGGAAATGGATATAAACATATTAAAAGGCGAGTGTCTCCATCATTGAAAAGCATTAACCAAAAAATAAAAACCGAGGAAAAAGCAAATTGAACTTTGACTCTATATATGGTCTCAAAAAGGAAGCAAATGAACATCAGTGTGCAGATCTGACACACGGATATCTTCATTTTCAGATTCTTCTATGCACCAAGAGTCGTTGGAGATCATGTTCCACACTCTTCATCTTCAGATTCTTCTATGCACCAAGAGTCCTGTTGGAGATCATGTTCCACACTCATTTTAGAAAGTTGGTCTGTTGCATTGTTTCGTTCCCTTCCCTGTAAATGTTCCCTATAAATGTGACATATAATAATAGCATTAATAAATTGTGACATATAGTAATAACATTAATAAATTTTTGAGTTGTTAAATTGAGTGGTTAAATCTGTACAGACTAAGTGCCCCGGAATAAATCAAATCTGTATAGATTAAGTAATAGCATTAATAAATTGTGACATATAGTAATAGCAATAATAAATTTTTGGGTTGTTAATTGGAATTGTTAAATCTGCACACACTAAGTGCCTCAGAATAAATCAAATTTGTACATATTGTAAAAATCAAATATGTATAGATTAAGTACCCCGAGATAAATCAAATTTGTACAAATTAAGTGTCCATGGTTTTCAATAGGCTGAATCTATATATACATTAAAAACATTTGTATAGATTAAGTACCCCGGGATAAATCAAATTTGTATAGATTAAGTGTTCATGGTTTTAATAAATTGTGACATATAATAATAAATAAATTGTAACATATAATAATAGCATTAATAAATTTTTGGGTTGTTAATTTGAGTTGTTAAATATGTATAGACTAAGTGCCCCGAAATAAATCAAATATGTACATATTATAAAAATCAAATCACAAATGAAATCTGTCAATTATAAAAATCAAATGTGTAAATTAAGTACCCCTGAATAATCAAATTTGTACAGATTAAGTGTCCAACGTTTTCAATACGCTGAATCTATATATACATTAAAAAAATCTATATAGATTAAGTACCCAGGGATAAATCAAATTTGTATAGATTAAGTATCCATGGTTTTCAATAGGTTAAATCTATATATACATTAGAAAATAAGGAAACAAACAACAAAAAACATATAGTAATAGCATTAATAAATTGTGACATATAATAATAAATAAATTTTGACATATAATAATAGCATTAATAAATTTTTGGGTTGTTAATTTGAGATGTTAAATTTGTAGAGACTAAGTGCCCCGAAATAAATCAAATCTGTCGATTATAAAAATCAAATCTGTGTAAACAAAGTACCTCGCAATAAATCAAATTTGTACAGATTAAGTGTTCATGGTTTTAAAAATCAAATCTATAGATAATGTACCTTAGATAAATCAAATTTGTAAAAATTAAGTGTCCATGGTTTTCAATAGGCTGAATCTATATATACATTAAATACCCCAAGATAAATCAAATTTGTAATAAGTGTCCATGGTAGGCTGAAACTATATATACATTAAAAAATACAGAAACAAAAAACAACAAAAACACATAGTAATAGAATTAATAAATTGTGACATATAATAATAGCATTAATAAATTTTCGGGTTGTTAATTTGAGTTGTTAAATCTGTACAGACTAAGTGCCCTGAATAAATCAAATCTGTACAGGTTATAAAAATCAAATAAAAAATCAAATCTAAATAAATCAAATTTGTCTATTATAAAAATCAAATCTGTGTAAATTAAGTACCCCGGAATAAATCAAATTTGTACAAATTAAGTGTTCATGGTTTTAAAAATCAAATCCGTATAAATTAAGTACCCCGAGATAAATCAAATTTGTACAAATTAAGTGTCCATGGTTTTCAATAGGCTAAATCTATATATACGTTAAAAAAATCTGTATAGATTAAGTACCCTGGGATAAATCAAATTTATACAGATTAAGTGTCCATGGTTTTCAATAGGCTGAATCTATATATACACTAAAAAATACGGAAACAAACAACAAAAAAACATATAGTAATAGCATCAATAAATTGTGACATATAATAATAAATAAATTGTAAAATATAATAATAGCATTAATAAATTTTTGGGTGGTTAAATCTATACGGACTAAGTGCCATGGAATAAATCAAATCTATACAAATTATAAAAATCAAATCTAAATAAATCAAATCTGCTGATTATAAAAATCAAATCTGTGTAAATTAAGTACCCCGAAATAAATCAAATTTGTACAGATTAATTGCTCATGGTTTAAAAAATCAAATCTGTATAGATTAAGTATCCCAGGATAAATCAAATTTGTACAGATTAAGTGTCTGTGGTTTTAAAAATAAAAAACAGTATAGATTAAGTACTTCGGGATATATCAAATTTGTATAGATTAAGTGTTCATGATGGTTTTCAATATAAATATTCAAAAATACATTTTAAACAAACAACAAAAAAAAGTGGATCTCACTCCAAAAAAATGTTGCTTATTTGGCCTAATTCCATGGAATAAGACAAAAATAAAAAAACTAAAACAAGACAAAAATAAAAAAAATTCCAAGGAATAAAACAAAAATAAAAAATAATAAAACAATGGGTTGAATCACGATATACATTCAAAAGACATTTCAAAAAAACAATAAAAAAATAAAACAATGGGCTGAATGAGTATATACATTCCAAAAGACAATAAAAAAGAATAAAGCATGGGCTGAATGAATGAGTATATACATTCAAAAATACATTTCAAAAAAATAATAAAAAAATAAAACAAAATTAGTATATACATTCAAAAATACATTTCAAAAAACAATAAAACAAAAATTCAAAAATGCATTTCAAAAAATCAATAAAAAAATAAAACAAAATAAGTATAAACATTCAAAAATACATTTCAAAGGAACTCTCGAGAGGTTTGCTGCTAGGGTTCTGACCATACTCTGAAACGACGCAGACGGTTCAGGCGCAGCAATCATCCAGGACCTGACCTCCAGCCTCTTTCGACAGGGCAGTACAAGGCTTATCCGCAGAGCACATGGACGCCCCCCAGGGGGGGGCATCATTGCCCTCCCTCACAGCAAATGCAGTGCCGCCAGGGCATGAGAGGCCTATCATCTTCAGATCTGTAGATGAGGAGGCACTCAACAGAGAGATCCTGCAGCAAAGCGAGCACAAAGCGACTAATAATCAGGCAAACAAGAGAGAAGATACTCCAGGAAGAAAGGACATGCCAGAGGAAAGGCCTAAGATCACTTCGAAAACCTGCAAACCAATAGTAGCTGAAAGGCCAAGAATAGAGCTACCAGGACAGAAGATCGATGAACGAATCCAGTACATGAGGGATCACACCCTCATTGGGAAATTTATAGGGTTCTGGCCGACAGAAAAAGCCCTATATGAATGGATCGCAGCCAAATGGAAACCCAAAGGCCACATCACGCTGCAGCTAGGACCGAAAGGGTTCTTTATGGCAATTTTCTTATGCCTGGAAGACAAGTACAGAATCATGGATGAAGGGCAATACTTTTTCAACTCAGCTAGACTATATCTAAGAGATTGGGTAGCAAGATTCAACCCGGATAAGGAAGACCTAACCTGGGCTCCAGTTTGGATAAGAATGTATTCACTTCCAGATGAATATTGGGATGAAGGCCTGCTTAAAGACATAGGAAATGGACTAGGTGAATACATAAAGGCAGCGGAAGAAACGAAGCTTCGCAGATATACCTCCTATGCCCGCATCTGCGTCTTCATGCGCCTGAACCAAGCCCTGCCGGACTCGGTAAGTCTTTCTCATTATGACCATGAATGGATTCAACCCTTGGATTATGAACATGTACCTTTTCGTTGCCGAAAATGTCATGCTCATGGACATTTATTTAGAGATTGTCCGCTAAATACCAAGATCAATGCACCTGACCCCTCCGACTCTCCATCCCTGGATGGCTTTGCCAAAGCACCCACCCGGAAACGAGCGCACAAAAAGCCCTCAACTAGGAAAAAACCCCAGCTAGATTTTGCCTCCATCCCTGCTACAAGTAACAGCTTTGAAATTCTAACTCAAGCCTCCGAAGAGCAAAATATGAACTCTAAGCCCAGCTCCACGCCCTTCTCCGCCTCATCCCAACCCCCTCCTTCAAGCTCTCCTCCTGAGTCACAAACCTCCAAGGGTGTTGAGGCCACCCCCAAAGATAGCCAAAAGGAGCCTGCAGAGAAAGCAAATGACATGGAAGTTGATGGAACTCCAGAGCAACCCCAAAGCTTAAATATATCCACAGCCGGAAACAGTCAAGTGCAACAGTTGGATGAAGAACCAGAAAGTATAGATATGGAAGGACTAGACATTCTACAGCTAGAACTAGCCTGCAAAAAGAGAGACTACGATAATATCCCAGAGCTTCAACTCAACAAACTGGAAGTGGTCATATCAAGAGCTTATCGGCAGAAACAACTAGGCATCCAGCCAGGAAGCCACTAGGATGGCGGTCTCCCGCCAAAAGACTTCAAAAAGAGAGGAAGAAGAACAGATCTCCAGCGAACAATAGAAGTCGGGAAAATCCTGGTGGACTCAGGAAAGTATGCAAAATTGACAAAGTACTACAAACCCTCAACCATTAGTGAATCATGAAGCTCATTTAATGGAACTTAAGAGGTCTCAATAGCCCAAGGAAACTTAGAATACTGAAAAATATGATAAAAATGGAAAATCCGCAAATATGTTTTCTCCTAGAAACCAAGTGTAACAGCAGTACACTAGGAAGCATCCTTTCTAAAGCATGGCCAGGTTTTCAATCGGTGGTAGTGGACACCTCAGGAGCATCAGGAGGGCTGGCAATTGCATGGAACATGAGAGCGTTAACCCTCTCCGACTTCCATGCATCTCACCACTTCATTCAGGCCACCTTCCACATCTTAGGCACCAATATACATGGACACCTTTCCAATGTCTATTTCCCACAGGAAGCAGGAAACAAAACTGCTCTTCTCAATACGATAGGGGCTCTGAATAACAACAGAATGCATCCTCTTTGGATCATTGGAGGGGATTTTAACATGATCACCAAGCTGGAGGAAAAGCTGGGAGGAAGAAACAGGTTGGAATAGGAAACTACCCACTTCAAAGACTTCATCCAAAACACCTCTCTAATTGATATGCAATTTTGTAATGGAAAGTACACATGGAGTAATCGCAGAGCAGGGAAGCACCAAATCACTTTTAAACTTGACAGATTCCTCATATCCGATAACTCGGTCTACTTAGGAGGAGATATAACTGCGGCAATTCTCCCCCATTCAGGCTCAGATCATTGGCCAATTTCCCTCCAGTGGCAACGACTGGGCAACACCACTGGGAGACCCTTCCGCTTTGAAGAGTTCTGGCTCACCCACCATAACGTCAAAGATTTCATTAGAAATACTTGGAACACCTTCATCCCGCCAGAGGGCTCCAAAATGTTTCAGTTCCAACAGAAACTAAAAAACAACATTTAAAGCGTTGGAATTATGAAACCTTTGGAAACATCTTCAAAGCACAACAAGATTTGAATACGGAAATGGAAAATCTCCAGCAACAAGTAATCACAGGAGGTCACACGGAGGGAACCCTGGAGCAGGAGCAACGTATCCACAATTAGCTAGAAGAGAGGAGAAAGCAGGAGGAGATTTTATGGAAGCAGAAGTCTAGGATTAGATGGCTGAAAGAAGGCGGACGAAATACTAAATTCTTTCACCGAACCATTGTTCAACGAAGAATGCACAACAATATACCCTCCATCCAGAAGCAAGGTGGGGCAAGGATAAAACAGCATGAAGAATCGAGGAGGAATTTCTAAATCACTTCAAGCAAGTTCACCAAGAGCCCAATGCACATAGGCGACCAGCAATAGAAAGAATCACCCAAAATGTGCCAAAGCTTATCACTGAGGAACACAACGAGCTTCTCCTTCAGCCTATATTGACCCAGGAGGTGGATACAGCCATGTCCCAACTCAAGGAGGGCAAAGCCCCTGGCCCGGATGGCTTCACTACAACCTTCTTTCACACTTTCTGGGAGTTGATAAAACTTGAGGTCTGGCAAGTGGTGGAGGAATCGAGAGCTCTTCATTGGATGTTACCTTCTCTCAACTCAACTTTCATTGCACTTATACCAAAAGAGGAGGAATCCAACACCCCAGACAAATTTCGGCCGATTGCGCTTTGCAACATCATATACAAAGTGATCTCCAAGGTCATAGCCGACAGGGTAAAGCCCCTCTTACCTTTGCTCATCTCTCCTTAACAATCTGGGTATGTCGAGGGGAGACAGATCTTGGACGGCATTATCCTCTCGCATGAGATTATACACTCTCTCAAGCATTCCAAATAGGCAGGTATGATTCTAAAGCTTGATCTTTCTAAGGCCTTTGATAAGCTCAGTTGGACTTACATTCAGAAAATGCTAAATGCCTTTGGATTCTCTCCTATGTGGACTCGCTGGATTATGAGTCTTATCACCTCTTCCTTCTTTTCCATTCTTGTGAATGACATCCCGTCTCGGCCCTTCAGTCCATCACGAGGAATCAGGCAGGGCGACCCTCTTTCCCCCTTCCTCTTTGTTTTAATGGCCGAAGGCCTGGGACATCACATTAAACAAGCCCTCCTCTCTCATCAGCTTAAAGGTCTCTCCATTCACAACTCCCCAGCTATAACACATCAGCAGTTTGTTGATGACAACATGCTCTTTGGCTACCCATCAGTCCAAGAAGCCTCCCGCTTCAAATCCTTGCTCAATGACTTCTCTAAGGCCTCAGGTACTAGCATCAATAATTCCAAGTCGCAGACCTTTTTTTTCCACACCTTGCCTGTTGTTAAGCATGTTGTAGCCCAGATACTGGGATTCCCCACTGCTACTGTCCCCTCCAAATACCTTGGAGCCCCCCCATTGCCTCGGCCATCAAGCACTCCTCCTGGCGTATTCTCATCGAGAAGCTTGAATCCCGTCTTAACCTTTGGACGAACAGAACTCTGAACATGGCTAGTCGTGTGGTGCTCATAAAAGCAGTACTACAGGCTATGTCGCTTTACTTATTCTCAATCCTAGCGGCGCCTAAATGGGTTTTAAAAAGAATAAGGTATCTTCAGCGAGGCTTCCTTTGGGGAAATTCAACCACAAACCACAAATGGGTGTTGGTAAAGTGGACCACAGTCTGCACGCCCAAGGAAAAAGGAGGCATTGGCCTGAGGGATCCAAATCATAGCAATGCTATCATGAGCACCAAAATTTGGTGGCAATGGCTCTTCTCCCCAGAAAAACCTTGGGCTACCATCTGAACGGCCAAATATTACAATCACAGACCTCAGGAGGAGCTCATCAGATTTACTCCCAATGTCAAAGGCTCTCTAATATGGAATGCGGCCAAACAACGCTTCCAATTGATTCAACAACATAGTTTTCGGGAAGTAAGAAATGGAAGAACAACACGATTCTGGACGGATGCCTGGAACCAAATGCCAAAGCTTAGCAGCATTCTAAATCCGCCTCCAAACTTCATCGGAGAGGAACAACAACAGGAAAAGATCTGGCAGTACTGGACTCAGGAGACAGAGCAAGGCTTCAGGAAATGGAAACAAGGTAACCAGCTCACCCGAATTGCGGAAATCCCATTCATAGATGATCTGGAAAAGGAACTTCGCAAAAGGAGCATTAGACACTTCGAAGGCAGGGACATTCTGCGATGGGGTTACAAGCCTAGAGGTACATTCACCACTTCCGAAGCCTACAAAATTATGTGCACAAACTTAACCCCCCCTGACCCAATTTGGAGCAAAATCTGGGGGCTTGGATCATGGCCTAAAGTCTCCTTCTTCCTTTGGCTGGTGGGACATCAGAGAATTATCACCTGGGATAAACTCAGACGAAGAAACTATCATGGCCCCTCCATCTGTGTTAATTGCAAATCTCAGGAGGAAACAATCCACCATCTCCTGGACGCTTGCCCCTTGGCCAATCATTTGTGGGAGAAGGCGAGCTTCAGATGTCAAAGAAGATGCAGGCTTCCGGACAATATCACAAACTCACTGTGACATTGGCAAATGAATCCATATAAAATTGGAATTCTCAACCACTTATGGAATATTCTCCCCGGGCTTCTCTTATGGAGCATATGGAAAGAAAGGAACAAGAGAATATTTAAAGATCAATGTTCCCCGGTAGAAATCATCTGGAGCAAGCTCTGTGTGAATCTAAAAGAGACTATGCTACTCCGCTCATGGACTGCGGAGGACCTTCTGACTCTAGACAGTGAGAAAGCCATCTGGGAAAATTGGAATATGCAACTCCCTCAAGAGCCCCACAACACAATCCCCCTTAAAAGCAGCAACATTAAAAAGGTCTCTTAGATTGCCCCTCCAAAGCTCTCCTTCGAGCTCAACTTTGATGGAGCCTCAAAGGGCAATCCTAGAATTGCAGGTTTCGGCGGAATCTTTAGAAATGACAAAG
>APFE030203763.1:77106-110030 GCA_000404065.3 Pinus taeda
TTCTGAATTTGTCTACTCTTATATTGATACAAAAAGTTATATTTACAGAGAGACAATGGCCTTGAAACGTCTAGCCCCTAGAGGTGGCATGCTCATAATACCTTGCTAGTACACTGACCAAAAGATTGGCTAAAGACTGACTGCTAGATCTTCCTTGAAACAGAAAACGCCCAGACTGACTGAAGCTGAAAACTGACCAGAGGAATATTATAACCAGGATAAGTGAACTGAGCCCGAACAAGTAAACAGTTATGCGTTACCCTTTCAAAACTGGAGGCTGACCCAAAGAACAGTTTAAGCCAAAACTAAGACCCAATGACACAGTCAGGAAAATGCCACCCACGCAAGGGAAACCGGTCGTTTGAAATTGGAATGAAAAACTGAGCCTGAGAACTATAAATCATGTGATGACTATTAACCATAAGGGAATTGGGCAGCTTCAAACAACATAGAAACAAAAACCAAGAAGCTCCGACCTGATTAGGCTTCATGAGAGGTGGTAGGCACTTCTTCAACAATGCAACATCCACATTCATAGGGGTCTTCTTCCTTGGAGGGATGGCCTTCGCTACCTGCAGAACCTTCACCAGTTGAGACGCTCGGACCGGTAGAGCCACTAGGATCTTTAGTCTGTGCATTGCCAATTTGAGAAGTTCCATGATTGTCCTCCGTCCCCATCTCTCGAGACACACCTGGAATAGCAGCAACTGAACCAAAATAATCCTCCCTAATCTCGACGATGACAGAGGCTATGAAGGAGGAATTACAGAGAGTGTAGGGGAACCGAAAATTGGCAATGTTAGAATGGGATTGCTAAGAGCGCTCTGCTGGATGAATCTGCCCTTGACCCCTACCTTGTTCATGCCTGGTGACTGGAAAGCTATCAGTGCTGAAGTCCGGAGATTCAGTCGAGGAGTCTGAGTTAGTGGAGGAGGGCTGACGGGTTACATGACCTTGAGAACTACCTCTTCTGTAGCTCATTCTCAAGCGCAGTCTAGGCATTTTGAAATGAGCAATAAGAGCTAAATTGGCAGCAGCAGGAAAGACAGAGGAGGAGCGACTGTTGTAGATACAAACAGGGCTATGAGAAGTGTGGAAGCCCAGTAAAACCTCAGCACAACGATCCAGAGTAAAGCGATACCCTAAATTGGCTCGAGAGCGAAACGTTGCACCAACACTAGAATGACAAGAGCTCAGGGGAGGAGCAAGAGTATTATTTATGAGGGACGCCATACCCGAAGAAATTACAAACTGGAGAGGGGGAGCGAACAACATTAATGCTGCAATAGTGTTATCCGCTGAAGACATTAAATTTGGCTACATGTGAGGCCAGATGGCGGTGGTAGTAAGCCACGCGCCAGCCCATCAAGCCGCCTTCGTACCACTTATCACGTTACACACCCGCATCCAGGAAATGGATATAAACATATTAAAAGGCGAGTGTCTCCATCATTGAAAAGCATTAACCAAAAAATAAAAACCGAGGAAAAAGCAAATTGAACTTTGACTCTATATATGGTCTCAAAAAGGAAGCAAATGAACATCAGTGTGCAGATCTGACACACGGATATCTTCATTTTCAGATTCTTCTATGCACCAAGAGTCGTTGGAGATCATGTTCCACACTCTTCATCTTCAGATTCTTCTATGCACCAAGAGTCCTGTTGGAGATCATGTTCCACACTCATTTTAGAAAGTTGGTCTGTTGCATTGTTTCGTTCCCTTCCCTGTAAATGTTCCCTATAAATGTGACATATAATAATAGCATTAATAAATTGTGACATATAGTAATAACATTAATAAATTTTTGAGTTGTTAAATTGAGTGGTTAAATCTGTACAGACTAAGTGCCCCGGAATAAATCAAATCTGTATAGATTAAGTAATAGCATTAATAAATTGTGACATATAGTAATAGCAATAATAAATTTTTGGGTTGTTAATTGGAATTGTTAAATCTGCACACACTAAGTGCCTCAGAATAAATCAAATTTGTACATATTGTAAAAATCAAATATGTATAGATTAAGTACCCCGAGATAAATCAAATTTGTACAAATTAAGTGTCCATGGTTTTCAATAGGCTGAATCTATATATACATTAAAAACATTTGTATAGATTAAGTACCCCGGGATAAATCAAATTTGTATAGATTAAGTGTTCATGGTTTTAATAAATTGTGACATATAATAATAAATAAATTGTAACATATAATAATAGCATTAATAAATTTTTGGGTTGTTAATTTGAGTTGTTAAATATGTATAGACTAAGTGCCCCGAAATAAATCAAATATGTACATATTATAAAAATCAAATCACAAATGAAATCTGTCAATTATAAAAATCAAATGTGTAAATTAAGTACCCCTGAATAATCAAATTTGTACAGATTAAGTGTCCAACGTTTTCAATACGCTGAATCTATATATACATTAAAAAAATCTATATAGATTAAGTACCCAGGGATAAATCAAATTTGTATAGATTAAGTATCCATGGTTTTCAATAGGTTAAATCTATATATACATTAGAAAATAAGGAAACAAACAACAAAAAACATATAGTAATAGCATTAATAAATTGTGACATATAATAATAAATAAATTTTGACATATAATAATAGCATTAATAAATTTTTGGGTTGTTAATTTGAGATGTTAAATTTGTAGAGACTAAGTGCCCCGAAATAAATCAAATCTGTCGATTATAAAAATCAAATCTGTGTAAACAAAGTACCTCGCAATAAATCAAATTTGTACAGATTAAGTGTTCATGGTTTTAAAAATCAAATCTATAGATAATGTACCTTAGATAAATCAAATTTGTAAAAATTAAGTGTCCATGGTTTTCAATAGGCTGAATCTATATATACATTAAATACCCCAAGATAAATCAAATTTGTAATAAGTGTCCATGGTAGGCTGAAACTATATATACATTAAAAAATACAGAAACAAAAAACAACAAAAACACATAGTAATAGAATTAATAAATTGTGACATATAATAATAGCATTAATAAATTTTCGGGTTGTTAATTTGAGTTGTTAAATCTGTACAGACTAAGTGCCCTGAATAAATCAAATCTGTACAGGTTATAAAAATCAAATAAAAAATCAAATCTAAATAAATCAAATTTGTCTATTATAAAAATCAAATCTGTGTAAATTAAGTACCCCGGAATAAATCAAATTTGTACAAATTAAGTGTTCATGGTTTTAAAAATCAAATCCGTATAAATTAAGTACCCCGAGATAAATCAAATTTGTACAAATTAAGTGTCCATGGTTTTCAATAGGCTAAATCTATATATACGTTAAAAAAATCTGTATAGATTAAGTACCCTGGGATAAATCAAATTTATACAGATTAAGTGTCCATGGTTTTCAATAGGCTGAATCTATATATACACTAAAAAATACGGAAACAAACAACAAAAAAACATATAGTAATAGCATCAATAAATTGTGACATATAATAATAAATAAATTGTAAAATATAATAATAGCATTAATAAATTTTTGGGTGGTTAAATCTATACGGACTAAGTGCCATGGAATAAATCAAATCTATACAAATTATAAAAATCAAATCTAAATAAATCAAATCTGCTGATTATAAAAATCAAATCTGTGTAAATTAAGTACCCCGAAATAAATCAAATTTGTACAGATTAATTGCTCATGGTTTAAAAAATCAAATCTGTATAGATTTTTTTGTGTAATTTATGCTACTTCTAATATTATACAAAAAGGAGTACAAAATGTTTTACATCTGCCATGATGAGCTGGCTACATCTGAACAGTATTGCATACTGTGACTGAAAACAAGCCTGAGAGACTGAAGGACTATGAGACTGTCCACTGACCCCAAACCAGAACCCATATAAAACTGGACACATGCGATAAACTCCCAATCCCTGCCGAAGCGAGGGAAGAACTTACAAACAGTGAAGAACCCACATACATAACTACAGACATAACAGACAACCAAACTTCGACGTGAATCGACCCAAAAAACAGGACTGACTGACCCCCATTACGCACTGTGACCACCTTGCCGACGTACTGAGACTGAAAGAGCGGTCTCCAAAACAACCAGAACAACCAAGCAACAGGCTTAAGCATCCACGAAGGTGGATGGTTGCTCCTTCACCACTGGACATGCATACTGATCAGATGCGCTCGAGTCTGTATATGGTGCATCGTTCTTTGCAGGCTCACTTGTTCCCGCCACCGCACCCGAGGCTTCCGCAGGCTACAGTCGCGGACACTGAACAGGCGAGGGTGGTCGTGGCTCCGCTGGGACCTCTGGCCTGTCTGCATGATCACATTTTTCAATCCGAACTGAAACATAGTAAATGGCATTGTCTAGGGCGCATGGAAACCTAAAGCGGGTGGAGGGATGAGGACCGAACGGACATGCCGCTGCCCTTCCCCGCCCTCTTCCTCTGCCACGTCCCTGTCTAGCTCCAGGGGAACTAATTTCTTCAGAGGGGGAGTCGAATGAGGCTGAGGATCGTGGCGAGGAAGCTCGACCTCTTGATCCTCCGCTTTAACCACCCGGCCTACTGATGAGGCGTTTCCTTTCACGCGGCATCTTGAAACAAAACTACACACAATGCTGCCCAGAGACCGCGTTTGCTCTTCGCCACAGAGAGCCGTGAACCAGTGCAGAAGCTTACAAAGAAGATAATAAACCGTTGAAAGAACGCAAGTGTGAGGGCCAAGACTTACCACCCTGAGCCGAAGCCTAGATTTTTCCAGAGCACCGAAGGGCGAATTGCTCAAAGGACCCGAATGAGCTGAAGCCGAGTATCACCCAAAGTACCGAAGGGCGAATTGCTCACAGGGACGCAGATAAACTGAATCCGCGTAGCACCCAGAGCGCCGAAGGGCGAATTGCACACGGGACCCAGCAAAATTGAGGCTGAGTATCGCCCAGAGCACCAATGGACAAATTGCACATAGTGACCAGAACCAACTGGAGCAAGTGGACAAGAATGCCCTGGCGTCCCAAGGTAAAGACCAAGGCCTTCTGTGCAGAGGGTCGAGGTCTAAATCTTTGCACACTCAACCACGGTTCATTCATCCATGACCAAAGCAACCAACACGCAGACTTAACATCCCAAGAAACAACATTCCAGATGCTAACCATTCCAACACACTCCAACAGCTCACCTTGCACCTGCGGGCCGAGGCGGTCGACGGTTATAACACTGCGGACAACCGATCTCCCACTTCGCATTAATGGCTGCATTAATCCTGGCCGGACAAAGGAGGCTGGTTCTCTAATCATCGGGCATTTGGCGGATATGGGCGGCCACTTGCCCAGTAATGAGGCTGCCCCCGCATTTAATATCATATTAAACACCCGCAGCTGGGGCTGTATAGATTAAGTATCCCAGGATAAATCAAATTTGTACAGATTAAGTGTCTGTGGTTTTAAAAATAAAAAACAGTATAGATTAAGTACTTCGGGATATATCAAATTTGTATAGATTAAGTGTTCATGATGGTTTTCAATATAAATATTCAAAAATACATTTTAAACAAACAACAAAAAAAAGTGGATCTCACTCCAAAAAAATGTTGCTTATTTGGCCTAATTCCATGGAATAAGACAAAAATAAAAAAACTAAAACAAGACAAAAATAAAAAAAATTCCAAGGAATAAAACAAAAATAAAAAATAATAAAACAATGGGTTGAATCACGATATACATTCAAAAGACATTTCAAAAAAACAATAAAAAAATAAAACAATGGGCTGAATGAGTATATACATTCCAAAAGACAATAAAAAAGAATAAAGCATGGGCTGAATGAATGAGTATATACATTCAAAAATACATTTCAAAAAAATAATAAAAAAATAAAACAAAATTAGTATATACATTCAAAAATACATTTCAAAAAACAATAAAACAAAAATTCAAAAATGCATTTCAAAAAATCAATAAAAAAATAAAACAAAATAAGTATAAACATTCAAAAATACATTTAAAAAAAAACAATAAAAAAATAAAACAAAAATTCAAAAATGCATTTCAAAAAATCAATAAAAAAATAAAACAAAATAAGTATAAACATTCAAAAATACATTTCAAAGGAACTCTCGAGAGGTTTGCTGCTAGGGTTCTGACCATACTCTGAAACGACGCAGACGGTTCAGGCGCAGCAATCATCCAGGACCTGACCTCCAGCCTCTTTCGACAGGGCAGTACAAGGCTTATCCGCAGAGCACATGGACGCCCCCCAGGGGGGGGCATCATTGCCCTCCCTCACAGCAAATGCAGTGCCGCCAGGGCATGAGAGGCCTATCATCTTCAGATCTGTAGATGAGGAGGCACTCAACAGAGAGATCCTGCAGCAAAGCGAGCACAAAGCGACTAATAATCAGGCAAACAAGAGAGAAGATACTCCAGGAAGAAAGGACATGCCAGAGGAAAGGCCTAAGATCACTTCGAAAACCTGCAAACCAATAGTAGCTGAAAGGCCAAGAATAGAGCTACCAGGACAGAAGATCGATGAACGAATCCAGTACATGAGGGATCACACCCTCATTGGGAAATTTATAGGGTTCTGGCCGACAGAAAAAGCCCTATATGAATGGATCGCAGCCAAATGGAAACCCAAAGGCCACATCACGCTGCAGCTAGGACCGAAAGGGTTCTTTATGGCAATTTTCTTATGCCTGGAAGACAAGTACAGAATCATGGATGAAGGGCAATACTTTTTCAACTCAGCTAGACTATATCTAAGAGATTGGGTAGCAAGATTCAACCCGGATAAGGAAGACCTAACCTGGGCTCCAGTTTGGATAAGAATGTATTCACTTCCAGATGAATATTGGGATGAAGGCCTGCTTAAAGACATAGGAAATGGACTAGGTGAATACATAAAGGCAGCGGAAGAAACGAAGCTTCGCAGATATACCTCCTATGCCCGCATCTGCGTCTTCATGCGCCTGAACCAAGCCCTGCCGGACTCGGTAAGTCTTTCTCATTATGACCATGAATGGATTCAACCCTTGGATTATGAACATGTACCTTTTCGTTGCCGAAAATGTCATGCTCATGGACATTTATTTAGAGATTGTCCGCTAAATACCAAGATCAATGCACCTGACCCCTCCGACTCTCCATCCCTGGATGGCTTTGCCAAAGCACCCACCCGGAAACGAGCGCACAAAAAGCCCTCAACTAGGAAAAAACCCCAGCTAGATTTTGCCTCCATCCCTGCTACAAGTAACAGCTTTGAAATTCTAACTCAAGCCTCCGAAGAGCAAAATATGAACTCTAAGCCCAGCTCCACGCCCTTCTCCGCCTCATCCCAACCCCCTCCTTCAAGCTCTCCTCCTGAGTCACAAACCTCCAAGGGTGTTGAGGCCACCCCCAAAGATAGCCAAAAGGAGCCTGCAGAGAAAGCAAATGACATGGAAGTTGATGGAACTCCAGAGCAACCCCAAAGCTTAAATATATCCACAGCCGGAAACAGTCAAGTGCAACAGTTGGATGAAGAACCAGAAAGTATAGATATGGAAGGACTAGACATTCTACAGCTAGAACTAGCCTGCAAAAAGAGAGACTACGATAATATCCCAGAGCTTCAACTCAACAAACTGGAAGTGGTCATATCAAGAGCTTATCGGCAGAAACAACTAGGCATCCAGCCAGGAAGCCACTAGGATGGCGGTCTCCCGCCAAAAGACTTCAAAAAGAGAGGAAGAAGAACAGATCTCCAGCGAACAATAGAAGTCGGGAAAATCCTGGTGGACTCAGGAAAGTATGCAAAATTGACAAAGTACTACAAACCCTCAACCATTAGTGAATCATGAAGCTCATTTAATGGAACTTAAGAGGTCTCAATAGCCCAAGGAAACTTAGAATACTGAAAAATATGATAAAAATGGAAAATCCGCAAATATGTTTTCTCCTAGAAACCAAGTGTAACAGCAGTACACTAGGAAGCATCCTTTCTAAAGCATGGCCAGGTTTTCAATCGGTGGTAGTGGACACCTCAGGAGCATCAGGAGGGCTGGCAATTGCATGGAACATGAGAGCGTTAACCCTCTCCGACTTCCATGCATCTCACCACTTCATTCAGGCCACCTTCCACATCTTAGGCACCAATATACATGGACACCTTTCCAATGTCTATTTCCCACAGGAAGCAGGAAACAAAACTGCTCTTCTCAATACGATAGGGGCTCTGAATAACAACAGAATGCATCCTCTTTGGATCATTGGAGGGGATTTTAACATGATCACCAAGCTGGAGGAAAAGCTGGGAGGAAGAAACAGGTTGGAATAGGAAACTACCCACTTCAAAGACTTCATCCAAAACACCTCTCTAATTGATATGCAATTTTGTAATGGAAAGTACACATGGAGTAATCGCAGAGCAGGGAAGCACCAAATCACTTTTAAACTTGACAGATTCCTCATATCCGATAACTCGGTCTACTTAGGAGGAGATATAACTGCGGCAATTCTCCCCCATTCAGGCTCAGATCATTGGCCAATTTCCCTCCAGTGGCAACGACTGGGCAACACCACTGGGAGACCCTTCCGCTTTGAAGAGTTCTGGCTCACCCACCATAACGTCAAAGATTTCATTAGAAATACTTGGAACACCTTCATCCCGCCAGAGGGCTCCAAAATGTTTCAGTTCCAACAGAAACTAAAAAACAACATTTAAAGCGTTGGAATTATGAAACCTTTGGAAACATCTTCAAAGCACAACAAGATTTGAATACGGAAATGGAAAATCTCCAGCAACAAGTAATCACAGGAGGTCACACGGAGGGAACCCTGGAGCAGGAGCAACGTATCCACAATTAGCTAGAAGAGAGGAGAAAGCAGGAGGAGATTTTATGGAAGCAGAAGTCTAGGATTAGATGGCTGAAAGAAGGCGGACGAAATACTAAATTCTTTCACCGAACCATTGTTCAACGAAGAATGCACAACAATATACCCTCCATCCAGAAGCAAGGTGGGGCAAGGATAAAACAGCATGAAGAATCGAGGAGGAATTTCTAAATCACTTCAAGCAAGTTCACCAAGAGCCCAATGCACATAGGCGACCAGCAATAGAAAGAATCACCCAAAATGTGCCAAAGCTTATCACTGAGGAACACAACGAGCTTCTCCTTCAGCCTATATTGACCCAGGAGGTGGATACAGCCATGTCCCAACTCAAGGAGGGCAAAGCCCCTGGCCCGGATGGCTTCACTACAACCTTCTTTCACACTTTCTGGGAGTTGATAAAACTTGAGGTCTGGCAAGTGGTGGAGGAATCGAGAGCTCTTCATTGGATGTTACCTTCTCTCAACTCAACTTTCATTGCACTTATACCAAAAGAGGAGGAATCCAACACCCCAGACAAATTTCGGCCGATTGCGCTTTGCAACATCATATACAAAGTGATCTCCAAGGTCATAGCCGACAGGGTAAAGCCCCTCTTACCTTTGCTCATCTCTCCTTAACAATCTGGGTATGTCGAGGGGAGACAGATCTTGGACGGCATTATCCTCTCGCATGAGATTATACACTCTCTCAAGCATTCCAAATAGGCAGGTATGATTCTAAAGCTTGATCTTTCTAAGGCCTTTGATAAGCTCAGTTGGACTTACATTCAGAAAATGCTAAATGCCTTTGGATTCTCTCCTATGTGGACTCGCTGGATTATGAGTCTTATCACCTCTTCCTTCTTTTCCATTCTTGTGAATGACATCCCGTCTCGGCCCTTCAGTCCATCACGAGGAATCAGGCAGGGCGACCCTCTTTCCCCCTTCCTCTTTGTTTTAATGGCCGAAGGCCTGGGACATCACATTAAACAAGCCCTCCTCTCTCATCAGCTTAAAGGTCTCTCCATTCACAACTCCCCAGCTATAACACATCAGCAGTTTGTTGATGACAACATGCTCTTTGGCTACCCATCAGTCCAAGAAGCCTCCCGCTTCAAATCCTTGCTCAATGACTTCTCTAAGGCCTCAGGTACTAGCATCAATAATTCCAAGTCGCAGACCTTTTTTTTCCACACCTTGCCTGTTGTTAAGCATGTTGTAGCCCAGATACTGGGATTCCCCACTGCTACTGTCCCCTCCAAATACCTTGGAGCCCCCCCATTGCCTCGGCCATCAAGCACTCCTCCTGGCGTATTCTCATCGAGAAGCTTGAATCCCGTCTTAACCTTTGGACGAACAGAACTCTGAACATGGCTAGTCGTGTGGTGCTCATAAAAGCAGTACTACAGGCTATGTCGCTTTACTTATTCTCAATCCTAGCGGCGCCTAAATGGGTTTTAAAAAGAATAAGGTATCTTCAGCGAGGCTTCCTTTGGGGAAATTCAACCACAAACCACAAATGGGTGTTGGTAAAGTGGACCACAGTCTGCACGCCCAAGGAAAAAGGAGGCATTGGCCTGAGGGATCCAAATCATAGCAATGCTATCATGAGCACCAAAATTTGGTGGCAATGGCTCTTCTCCCCAGAAAAACCTTGGGCTACCATCTGAACGGCCAAATATTACAATCACAGACCTCAGGAGGAGCTCATCAGATTTACTCCCAATGTCAAAGGCTCTCTAATATGGAATGCGGCCAAACAACGCTTCCAATTGATTCAACAACATAGTTTTCGGGAAGTAAGAAATGGAAGAACAACACGATTCTGGACGGATGCCTGGAACCAAATGCCAAAGCTTAGCAGCATTCTAAATCCGCCTCCAAACTTCATCGGAGAGGAACAACAACAGGAAAAGATCTGGCAGTACTGGACTCAGGAGACAGAGCAAGGCTTCAGGAAATGGAAACAAGGTAACCAGCTCACCCGAATTGCGGAAATCCCATTCATAGATGATCTGGAAAAGGAACTTCGCAAAAGGAGCATTAGACACTTCGAAGGCAGGGACATTCTGCGATGGGGTTACAAGCCTAGAGGTACATTCACCACTTCCGAAGCCTACAAAATTATGTGCACAAACTTAACCCCCCCTGACCCAATTTGGAGCAAAATCTGGGGGCTTGGATCATGGCCTAAAGTCTCCTTCTTCCTTTGGCTGGTGGGACATCAGAGAATTATCACCTGGGATAAACTCAGACGAAGAAACTATCATGGCCCCTCCATCTGTGTTAATTGCAAATCTCAGGAGGAAACAATCCACCATCTCCTGGACGCTTGCCCCTTGGCCAATCATTTGTGGGAGAAGGCGAGCTTCAGATGTCAAAGAAGATGCAGGCTTCCGGACAATATCACAAACTCACTGTGACATTGGCAAATGAATCCATATAAAATTGGAATTCTCAACCACTTATGGAATATTCTCCCCGGGCTTCTCTTATGGAGCATATGGAAAGAAAGGAACAAGAGAATATTTAAAGATCAATGTTCCCCGGTAGAAATCATCTGGAGCAAGCTCTGTGTGAATCTAAAAGAGACTATGCTACTCCGCTCATGGACTGCGGAGGACCTTCTGACTCTAGACAGTGAGAAAGCCATCTGGGAAAATTGGAATATGCAACTCCCTCAAGAGCCCCACAACACAATCCCCCTTAAAAGCAGCAACATTAAAAAGGTCTCTTAGATTGCCCCTCCAAAGCTCTCCTTCGAGCTCAACTTTGATGGAGCCTCAAAGGGCAATCCTAGAATTGCAGGTTTCGGCGGAATCTTTAGAAATGACAAAGGCTCACCTCTTCTGATCTACTATGGAAACATAGGGTGGGACACCAATAACTCGGCTGAGTTAGAGGGTGTATGGCAAGGTCTCCTTCTTTCAAGGAATCACATCTTCCATCCCCTGGAGGTGGAAGGAGATTCCCAGATCCTAATCAACATGGCCAAGCACCTCCTAAATGGTTCCCATGCAAAGAAAATAGCCACTAGTTGGAGGCTTGAAGCAAGATTGGAAGCCATGGAGTAAGAGCTTCTCAGCAATAGGGCCATCACTTTCAATCACATAAAGAGGGACGGCAACAAGGTCGCTGACTTCATGGCCAATTTGGGTGTGGAAAATGAGCATACTCTTCAAACCGGGACTCTAGACATTCTAATAAATCATGAACAGGCACAGGAATGCAACCGTCTGGTCCAAAATGATGTTGTCCCCCCGGATGCGAGTGATTAAGGCTGAGAGTAAAGTGATGGGACAGGCGAGCAGTGATAGCCACCTGCCCTCCATGCGCATAAGCGCTGTGTCCACATGGGGAAATGGACAATCCTGTCGGCACTGGTACAGAAAAAAAGGACCGCAGCACTGGAGCATTAATGCTCCGCCCACTTCCGCCTGCAAAACAGGGCTCGGCTCCTCGGCTCTCATGAAGGCCATAGTAATGGTGGGAGCGCTTCGAGGTAAGGGCAGACGCAATATTAACGGCTGCAGCATGGGATTTGCTATGTTATTTGAGGCTTGGCTTGGGGTTATACTGTTGCCTTTGGCGCTGTTGGGGTTGAGTCCTGGTCTGAATTCTCAGGCCATTCCCTCAATTCTGAATTCTTGGGTCACTCCCGGCCTCTGTCTGTCTGTTGGGTATATGAATCTCTTACAAGACTCTCACCCGTCTGTTAGGTCCACTCCTCTGCCTGCGTTTGATTCTCTTTGTTTTCTGAATTCCAATTTGGCTCTGTTCAACTCTGCAATTATGGTTCAGCGTCGACAACGAATGCTCAACCGTCGAGGCACCACACGTGGCAGGTCCTCGCGCCCTTCAGTCGATGCGGAGACCTCCCACATTGCCATTGCCACTACCACAGCCCTCATGTCGAAAGAGCAAGTTTCCTCAGGCCAAGCCAATTTTTGGAAGCCAGCTCTCCTGGGTCCTCTTCCTCGCCCTCCTTTGGCTCAGCAGTTTTCACTTTCAATAACTCTCTGAACCGCCCCCGGATCAACGCCCATGTTTCAGTGCTCTTCATTGAGGAGGCCCAAGAAGAGGGCGAATCCAGTGCTCAAAGGGAGATTACACCACCAGTTGAAACCATGAGAGCTATGGAGACGCCCTCCGCAGATCCTGTGAAGGTTACGGAAGGACCATCCAGCCAGAAGGAGGACGTCACGAAGGAGCCTGTCACGACTGCAGCAGAGGAAGTCCAAGCACAGGACATGGAGGAATACGACTGGTGCAGGATCGTGGAGGAGGTTCCGGAAGACTAACAGCGGCTTCTTCTCAGGTTACGTGGCCAGCAATGGAGGGATTTTGTCTATTCGTTTTTTGGCTATGTGTCAATGTGTCAATGGGTCAATGTGTCAATGTTGTAGGGCATGTGTCAGTGTTCAGGGTTTGGTTTTTACACATGGATGGAAATTGCTCTGTGTCAAAATGTTTTTGGAATCCCCTGCGCGAGAATGGTCTTGTTGGTTCCTCTAGCCCCTGCGTGGGTTAGATTAATGGTCTGGTTCGTCCTCTTAAACTGCCAACGTTGCTGCTCCACGCTGCCATTACCACTAGGCAGCTGGTTCTTTTTTGAGAGTGTGATTGTAATTGTACTCCATTTCTGTATATAATAGATTAGTTTTACCGAGAAAAAAAATACATTTAAAAAAAAAACAATAAAAAAATAAAACAAAATTAGTACATACATTCAAAAATACATTAAAAAAAAACAATAAAAAATAAAACAAAATCATTCAAAAATACATTTCAAAAAAACAATAAAAAATAAAACAAAATTAACATATACATTCAAAAATACATTTCAAAAAAACAATAAAAAATAAAACAAAATCATTATATACATTAGAAAAAAACAATAAAAAATAAAACAAAATTAGTATATACATTAAAATACATTTCAAAAAAACAATAAAAAATTAAAACAATGGGCTAAATCAGTATATACATTCAAAAAACAATAAAAACATAAAACAAAATCAATATATACATTCAAAAATACATTTCAAAGAAAAAGAAAAAAAATAAAACAATGGGCTGAATCATTATATATATTTCTTAAAAAAAAATAATCAATGTATACAGTCAAAAATACATTTAAAAAAAAAATTAAAAAACAGTATATAAATTCAAAAATACATTTCAAAAAGACAAAAAAAAATAAAACAATGGGCTATATGCATTCAAAAATTTATTTAAAAAAACAATAAAAAGTTAAAACAAAATCAATATATACATTCAAAAATATGCATTTCAAAAAAAAAAAGTATATGCATTCAGAAAAACAATTAAAAAAAAATAAAACAATGTGGTGAATCAGTATACACTTTCAAAAATACATTTTAAAAAAAAAACAAATTTAGTGTATACGTTCAAAAATACATCAAAAAATAATAAAAAAAAATAAAACAAATTCGATCTATACATTCAAAAATACGTTTAAAAACAATAAAAAAATAAAACAAATTCAATGCATACATCCAAAAATACATTTCAAAAAAATAATAAAAAAAATAGAACAACAGGCTAAATCAGTGTATACATTCAAAAATGCGTTTCAAAAAAATAATAAAAAATAAAAAAATAAAACAATGCATTGAATCAGTAAATGAAACAATAAGCTGAATCGGTATATACATTTATTCAAAAATGTATTTTGAAAAGACAATAAAAAAATAAAAACATATACATTTCAAAAAACAATAAAATAAAATAAAATAAAAACATATACATTTCAAAAAACAATAAAAAAAAAAAAAACTAAAACAATGGGTTGAATCAATATATACATTCAAAAATACATTTTACGTGAAATAAAAAAGAAAAAGAAGAAAAGAGGTAAATCCAACATATAGCATGTCTTATAAAATTAGTTTGGTAAATTCAGCATCGTTCCATTGACAATAAAATTAGTTTGCCAGATATAGCATCGTTCCATTGACAACCGTAAAATCAATGAGAAAATGCATTCTGATATGTTCAGAGATCTCCCTCGTTCATTAGGTTGACAAATAAATCTTGCTCACTAGGAAATATAATGTAATGCCCTTAGTAAAGGGATAGTATTTTATTAATAGCCGTAAATTCAATTGTTTGACTATTGTTATTTTTGGGGTAAATTGAGTAATTATTATTATTACTGTTTGAATTTAACTATGTTGTTAATTACTGTTATGTTACTTATTATTGCTAATCAAAAGAAATAGATTGTTAATGGCTGCAATGCCTCCTCATGAAAGGAGGATTAAAAATTAAGTATGACAGTTGCCAAAAAAAAGAAACCTAACTACTTTCCCAACGGTGGAGGCTCTCGCAAAGGGAGGGGAAAGAAAGGGACGCTAAGTCTGGTAATGACCAGATAGCGCTGGCTGATTGCCATTATCGGGCAGTAAACGCTAAGTCTGGTAATGACCAGATAGCGCGGGCTTAGAAACCCGTAATCTTGCAGAAGATGCTACGCCTGGTGATGATTAGATAGCGCAGGGTTGGAAAGCAGGAATCTTGCAGTAGACGCTAAGTCTGGTAATGACCAGATAGCGCAGGCCTAGAGTGCCAGAATCTTGCAGAAGACGGTGGTCTTGCAAGAGTGCTTGGGGGTGGAAGGGTCGAGAAGGACCCTCCTAAGGTTGGGTGGTTGACAAGCGCCAGGAACAAGGGTGGTTCTTGCCCTTGGAGTTAATTCTTACAGGAAAAATCTAAACTCAGGTATGGGAACAAACTGATGAGCTTAGCAAGATTAGTTATGTTGTTACAGCGGTAAATTTTTCACGTCTATGAAAACAGAGAACCGAATCATGTTTTTATGTTGTTACAGTGGTTAAATTTTCATGTCTATGAAAACAGAGAACCGAATCATGTTTATAACCTCAAAGAATAGAATCTCGAAAATAATGACAACAATTATTTGTTCATGTTTATAACCTCAAAGAATAGAATCTGGGAAATAACGATAGTAATTATTTATACATGTTTATAACCTCAAAGAATAGGTCTTGTTAAAATAAAGACAAAAATTGAATATTTATGCTTATAGCTTTGAGGAATAGATTTTGGAAAATAAAGATAGGAATTAAATATTCGTGTTTCTCACCTCAAGAATAGGTTTTGGAAACAGAGACAGAAATTAAATATTTATGTTTATAGTCTCTGAGGACAGGGATATGGAAAATGACGGCAGAAGTTAATTAAACACGCTTGTAACCACAGGGTTCAGAATTCTTAGGCGAAGACTAACATCCACTCGGGAAAAAATAATTTATTAGTTCAGAGTCGTAATAATCATTTGGAATCCCGTTCAAGACAAAAGACTTTAGCAGAATGCCGCAAGAATCGTTTGAGAGAGGTGGGATTTCTAAACCCAGAAGTGTAGGGTTTCTAACATGGTAGGGCTTCTAACTCATTTCCGAAAGATTTACATAACAGATATAAATTAATAGAGCGTGAAAACCCCGAAACAACAATGAGAATCCCAACAACCCTGTAAAAAAACAAGATACCCAGAAAAGTAGTTCTCTGCGCAATAAAATATATCTAACATGAAATATCGGACCAGTAGAGACGGGTAACAAATCCCAATTTACAGCTAAACAAGAGAAGCCATGTTTATGTAATCAACGAGCAATGATTGCATGCAAACAATAATTTCATCATCATAGTTTATTGATAAACTCTTCTTGTGGGGGAAAACAAAATCTGTTAACTGACAATTGGAGGAGTAAAACAATAGTTAAAAGATCTTACAAATTAAATTGTCAAAATAAGTCCCATTCCTCGGATTAATCCACAGGAAGGTTCAGTCCTTAGTTTAACAACAATATACATTCATAGTTGGAACAATAAACCGTCATGACCCAGCTTGGGTCTTGTAGCCAGAGGCTACCTTGAGGCAAACTCAAAAATACATGAAAAACCAGAATAGTATGGCCTGCGGCCCCATATAGGAGTTAATATCGACTAGTATTTTTCTCTAAAAGACTGAGACTCTAGCAAATCCCTACAAAAGGAAAACCCAGTTCGAACAACTAGCGGATTCAACTTTCCAGTCCTAAAGTCACTCTTAGAAGATTCTCTTTCTTGGAAAGCGCCTCGGGCGATGAAGCCTGAAAGGGTTGCCCACCCAGTTGCAGGCTTCGTTGCCATAAAGTAGAATCTGCAGCAAAAGAGACAACAACAAATTAAAGATGGAACATCTAAATGAATGAATTAACAAACCACTATGCAGCAAACGCCAAGAGCAAAAGGGTGCGCAAGCTTACCGTGACCAGCCGGTAGAGTCATAAACCCAGCCAAGAAGCCTGTCGACCAGTTGGAGACCGCGGACTGCTGAGGAGCAGAGCCACCAAACGCCTGAAGGAGCCGAGACCATACCATAGAACAAACAAATGAGGAAGCAAGTGCGGCATAGAAACTCTCGAAGGCGGTAATATCATTCATGATAGAATACTAACCGTAGATCTGGGTAGCCAAATCTCCTCCGTTGATGCGGCGAGAAGTTCCAAGAGAGGGGCTGCTCGTGCCACGTACAGGCAGAGCAAAGTTAAGTACGAAAGTAAATCTATCCTTACACATCAACAGGACCTGCTAGAAGCCGTAGCCAGCTTTAACATAAAGTAAAGTATATATATAATCCGGCATAGTTACTATGGTTTCGATGGTGGGGTACACTTTCCAGGCATCAAGTAAATGGTACAATAATGACAAGGGTACAACAGTCATAAACACAATCCCGGAATTGATAACTCAGATTAACTGCCCATGTGAAAGCAACCTCCAGAACAGGCTATATTAAATGCCATATAACTTGTATTAATTAAGTTCAAGCATGAAAATTACCAATAGAAAATGTAAACTCGTTAAATCAACCTCGTCAATGAAAAGCTGTCAAAAAAATTTATTTTACGTATTTAACTTGTGTAATATTTTACGTATTTAACTTGAGTAAATTTTATGTTTGGGAGCTTTTACAAGTGGTATCAGAGCTAGACTACTATACTGTGGCCTCTGGCTAATGGTGATAATGAAATTAATAGTAATAGGAACAACAAAAAAATAAGCAAGGGCTACCAGACAATGTTATTTAAATATCTTTATCTGTTGAAGTTTACTAATCTGCTGAACTCAGGGAACTCAAGTGACAATAGATTATGAGGAGAATGAGCAGCGCTCCTCACAGGAATGTGGACAAGCCGGAAACCACCACCCATCCTCAGAATAATCCTTAAATATGGGTGCAATTGGGGGAGGAGGCTCGCAACACCAATCTGACTATATTGGAAACAGTCCAGGAGTTGAAGAACGAGATGGCTCGTCTGTGGGAGGACAACGCAAGGTTAACCATGGAACATGAGAAAATCCTGAAAAGTTTTTCAGATAAACAAAATAAGCGTCAACTGAATCTCAATCTGGATCATACACGTCTGTCGGAGGAATGGAGTTATCATACCGATCAAGAGGAAACAGAAGGAAGGGAGGAGATTCGAGGGGAGAAATCCGACAATGCCTCTGAACATCGAACCTCAAAAAGACATCGGATAGAGTTGCAGGGGGAGTTCCGAAATATCAAGCCGCCATATTTCGATGGGGAATTGGAGGAGGCAGCGGAGGCTTAGTTAATTAATATGAACAAATATTTCCAAGTATACGAGTATGATCACAATCTCAAGGTGCAGCTGGCTATTTTCCAGCTGCAAGGCAAAGCTACCTTATGGTGGGAGGAGGTCAAGATAGTATGGGGGGTGAGTGAGAAGGATATAACTTGGGAAACTTTTCAAAGATACTTTAAAGAAAAATATTTGGTTGAATGTTTCTATGACGAAAAGGCAAGGGAATTTCATGATCTGCGACTTGGGCAACAGACAATGGATGAATTTATCACTAAATTTACCTCTCTGCTCCGCTATGTACCGTATATATGGGAAGAAAAGGCAAAAGTACGGCGGTTTGTTAGCAGTTTACCCCAGGCAATGAGGGAAAGAATTGAGTTTGACAACTCAAAAACAATGGATGAAGCGATATGGAAAGCTAGGATTTGCTACGAGCAGAATAAACAGAAGGGAGAAAATTTTGGAAAGCGATGGACGGATAAAAAGGGTAGAAGAATGACTCTGGGTGCCAAGGGAGCTCGTGGCAGTTTCATTAAGGGACTTTCCAAGGGGCCAAACAGTAGGAACCAGCCCAAAAATCAGCTCAAATTAAAGCCACCCAACGAATCCAGATTTAGTGAGCAACCAGGCAGAGTTGATAACGAAGGGGCAACTAGGCCACCAGTACAGTGCTGGGGTTGTGGCGGGCCACACTACATTAAGAACTGTCCTCACCGAAAGGGTAATGATCAAGTGTCATAGATTTATGAAGCATCTATAGTAGGAGACGTGGCTCGGACCATACCAAGAATTAATGCTGCCCTCGAGGACCATTAAGCTAAATACCAACTGACTATGGTGGAGTTCGAAGGTAAAATTCTTGATCGAACTATTTCTGTTTTAATTGACCCAGGAGCTACATTAAGTTATATTAGTCCCAAGGTTGTGGAAAACTGTAAATTGCAATCTGTTAAGTTAAAGAATCCATGGCTAGTTCAGCTCGCTACAGGGGCAAAAAGGCGAGTGCTGGCCAAGATCAATAACTGCCCACTGAAGATAGCAAGTCAGACTATGACGGCAGAATTGAACATACTTCCTCTCGGATCATATGATATGCTGATTGGGATGGACTGGCTGGAAAAACGGTGGTCCATAATAAATTGTAAAACAAAGACAATTTCTTACCAAGATGAACTGGGGAAAAAATAAGAGATCCAAGGTATTGTGAGGCTGGTACAGATTCAGCCAATTACAGCCTCACAATTGGCAAAGTGCATCAGAAAAAAATGTGAAGTATATGCGATTCAAGTGGGTTATGCCAATTCAAAGGATAAAATTGTTACTTTGGAAAGCATCCCAGTGGTGCAAGAATTTGCAGTTGTGCTTCCCGAAGAAATAACAGGGTTGCCACCTAAAAGAGACTTGGACTTTACCATAGAACTGATACCTAGTGCAGCCCCGATGTCCCGAGCACCATATTGGATGAGCGTACCGGAATTAACAGAATTAAAAATGCAACTGCAAGCGCTGTTGGACAAGAAATACATCCGCCCCAGTGTATCACCCTGGGGAGCTCCTGTACTGTTCGTCAAGAAGGGTGGAACTCTTCGTATGTGCATGGACTATTGACAGCTGAATAAATTGACGATTAGGAATAAATATCCACTATCCCGTATCGATGAACTTTTTGATCAGGTGAAAGGGGCAATGGTATTTTCAAAAATCGATGTGCGATCCAGATACCATCAAATCAGAATTAAGGAGGAGGACATAGCCAAAACCGCTTTTCGAACTCGCTATGGACACTGTGAGTTTGTGGTACTACCTTTCAGGCTGACCAATGCACCCGTGACATTTATGTGCTTGATGAATAACATATTTCATCAGTACTTGGATAAGTTTGTGTTAATTTTTATTGATGATATACTAATATATTCCTGGAATGTTAAAGAGCATGAGGAGCATCTCAGGCTAGTGTTACAAACACTACGAGTGCATCAGCTGTACGCCAAGTATAGCAAATGCGATTTCTATAAGGAGCAGATCCAGTATCTGGGACATATTATCACCAAAGAGGGCATTGCAGTGGATCCCAAAAAGATAAGGACCATACTGGAGTGGCCAATACCGAAAGATGTGGCAGACATAAGATCTTTCATGGGACTGGCAGGATACTACAAGCGGTTTGTGGAAGGGTTTTCAAGAGTTGCTTACCCTATCACTTCTCTACAAAAAAAAAGGGAAAATATTTAAATGGACTATGGAATGTCAAAGGAGTTTTGAACAGCTCAAACATCTGCTCACAACCACACCAATATTGAGCATAACAGACCCAGAAAAGGACTACATGGTTTGCACAAATGCGAGTAAAGGAGTAGGGGGAGTGTTGATGCAAGAATGAAAAGTGATCGCCTACAAGTCCAGAAAATTGAAAGAACATGAACAGAAATATTCTGCTTATAATCTGGAACTGACCGCTGTCATTCACACATTAAAAATGTGGCATCATTATTTGTTAGGGAGGAAATTTTTATTGATAACAAACCACCACAGCCTGACTAGTTATTTTAACCAGCTGACTTTAAACGCTAGGCAAGCTTGGTGGGTGGACTTCTTGAGTGGATTCGATTTCGAGATCAAACACCTGAAAGGAAAAGAAAACTGGGTGGTTGATGCTCTAAGTCGAAAAGTACATTGCCTCTATGAAATTGCCTTTAGTGAAGGGCAGTCTACCCTCAGTGAGGAAATTAAAAGGGCAGCTGAACAAGATCAAATTTATCAGCAAATAAAACAGCAAGTGCAGAACTTAACCAGTCACATAATGCAACAAGGTTATGAGCTGAATGCAGCTGGTATGTTGTATTACAAAAAGAGAATATATGTACCCAACCAAGATGGCATCAAGAAAATTATTTTGGATGAGTGTCATAAGAGTCCTTACGCAGGACACCCGGGATACCAGAAGCTCATAACATCGCTTTGGAAGGAATACTACTGGCCAGGCATGAAGAGGGAATTGATAGAATATTTGGCACGATGTATAGAGTGCCAACAGGTTAAAATAGAACATCAACACCCTGTTGAACTGTTACAGCCATTACCCATACTAAAGTGGAAGTGGGAGATCATTACTATGGACTTTATCATGGGATTACCTAAATCCAAGAGAAATAATGATCCATCATGGTAGTGGTGGACAAGCTCAGCAAATCAGCTCACTTCATACCGGTACAATCCACTTACCGCGCAACACAAATTGCAAATATTTTTATGCATAAAAAATTTAAGCTCCACGGTTTACCCAAAACTATAATTTTTGACCGCGATGTTAAGTTTACATCAGCATTTTGGAGGACCTTGTTTGAGGGATTGGGAAGTCAACTAAATTTCAGCACCGCATATCATCCGCAGACCGACGAACAGACTGAACGGGTGAACTAGGTGGTAGAAGATATGCTAAGGTCATATGTGATGCAACAACCGTCTCGGTGGGAAGAATATTTGCATCTGGTGGAGTTTGCATATAATAATGGTTACCATGCATCTTTACAGATGAGCCCATTCAAAGTTCTTTACGGACGAAAATGTCGTACACCATCTACTTGGGGTGGAACGGAAGACAGACTCATGTTGGGTCCTGAGATGTTAAAAGAGATGGAAGAAATGATCAAAAAAGTGCGAGCCAATTTAAAAGTAGCAAAAGATAGACAAAAAAGCTTTGCAGACTGAAAAAGAAACTTTAAAGAATACTAGGTCGGAGAGCATGTGTATGTAAGGATTCGAGCCAAAAAAAGTACCTTACGATGGAACGGTTGCGCCAAATTGGCACCCCGTTTTTGTGGACCTTTCCAAATCTTAGCAAGGGTTGGGCCAGTGGCATACCAGCTAGCCCTGCCTAGCCATATCTGGGTCCATAATGTCTTCCATGTATTAGTGTTAAAGAAATATGTCTATGAACCTAGGCACATAATTAGTTGGCAGGACATTCAAGTAAGGAAATGTCTTAAGTAGCACAAACCAAAATTAGTTGCTAAGGGAGAAATTGATCAAGATATTGTGTATTTTAGGTGGAACCGGAAGGAGAATTTTTGGTCGAGCCAATGAGCATACTAGATCGAAGAAGGGTCGTGCTGCGGAAATGAGCCATCGCCCAGGTTAAAGTGCACAGGCAGCACTTTGGGCTGGATGAGGCCACCTGGGAGAATGAACATATCATGAGGGAAGCTTATCCCGAACTGTTTATGAGTGAACAACATCGGGACGATGTTGAATTTTAGGAGGCGGAGATGTAATGCCCCTAGTAAAGCGATAGTATTTTATTAACAACAGTAAATTCAACTGTTTGACTATTGTTACTTTTGGGGTAAACCGAGTAATTATTATTATTATTGTTTGAATTTAACTGTGTTGTTAATTACTGTTATGTTGCTCATTATTGCTAATTAAAAGAAACAGATTGTCAATGGCTGCAGTGCCTCCTCATGAAAGGAGGATTAAAAATTAAGTATGACGGTTGCCAAAAAAAAAAAAAGAACCTAACTACTTTCCCAACGGTGGAGGCTCCCACAAGGCGAGGGGAAAGAAAGGGACGCTAAGTCTAGTAATGACCAGATAGCGCTGGCTGAGTGCCATTATCGGGCAGTAAACGTTAAGTCTAGTAATGACCAGATAGCGCGGGCTTAGAAACCCGTAATCTTGCAGAAGACACTACGTCTGGTGATGATCAGATAGCACAGGCTTGGAAAGGAAGAATCTTGAAGTAGACGCTAAGTCTGGTAATGACCAGATAGCGCAGGCCTAGAGTGCCAGAATCTTGCAGAAGGCGGTGGTCTTGCAAGAGTGCTTGGAGGTGGAAGGGTCGAGAAGGACCCTCCTAAGGTCAGGTGGTTGACAAGCGCTAGGAACAAGGGTGGTTCTTGCCCTTGGAGTTAATTCTTACAGGAAAAATCTGAAGTCAGGTATGGGAACAAACTGATGAGCTTAGCAAGATTAGTTATGTTGTTATAGTGGTAAATTTTTCATGTCTATGAAAACAGAGAACTGAAACATGTTTTTATGTTGTTATAGTGGTTAAATTTTCGTGTCTATGAAAACAGAGAACCGAATCATGTTTATAACCTCAAAGAATAGAATCTGGAAAATAGAGACAACAATTATTTATTCATGTTTATAACCTTAAAGAATAGAATCTGGGAAATAACGACAGTAATTATTTAGACATGTTTATAACCTCAAAGAATAGGTCTTGGTAAAATAAAGACAAAAATTAAATATTTATGCTTATAGCTTCTAGGCATAGATTTTGGAAAATAAAGATAGGAATTAAATATTCTTGTTTCTCACCTCAATAATAGGTTCTGGAAACAAAGATAGAAATTAAATATTTATGTTTATAGTCTCTGAGGATAGGAATCTGGAAAATGACGACAGGAGTTAATTAGACACGCTTGTAACCACAGGGTTCATAATTCTTGAGTGATTGCCTGTAGAACTTTATCTACTAATGTATCCACAGAAGAAGTAACGCAAATAGAACAATTTCAGGGGTCGATGTTTGCTGGCGAAGACTAACATCCACTCGGGAAGGAATAATTTATTAGTTAAGAGCCGTAATAATCATTTGGAATCTCGTTCAAGACAAAAAACTTTAGCAGAATGCCGCAAGAATCATTTGAGAGAGGTAGGGTTTCTAAACCCAAAATTGTAGGGTTTCTAACATGGTAGGGCTTCTAACTCATTGCCGAAAGATTTACATAACAGATATAAATTAATAGAGAGTGAAAACCCTGAAACAGTAACGAGAATCCCAACAACCCTGTAAAAAAACAAGATACCCAGAAAAGTAGTTCTCTGCGCAATAAAATCTATCTAACATGAAATAGTAGACCAGTAGAGACGGGTAACAAATCCCAATTTACAGCTAAACAAGAGAAGCCATGTCTATGTAATTAGCAAGCAATGACTGCATGCAAACAATAATTTCATCATCACAGTTTCTTGATAAACTCTTCTTGTGGGGAAAAACAAAATCTGTTAACCAGCAATTGGAGGAGTAAAACAATAGTTAAAAGACCTTACAGATTAAATTGTCAAAATAAGTCCCATTCCTAAGATTAATCCACAAGAAGGTTCAATCCTTATTATAATAACAATATACATTCATAGTTGGAACAATAAACCGGCACGACCCAGCTTGGGTCTTGTAGCCAGAAGCTACCTTGAGGCAAACTCGAAAATACATGAAAAACCCGAACATTATGGCCTGCGGCCCCATACAGGAGTTAATATCGACTAGCATTTCTCTCTAAAAGACTCGGACTCTCGCAAATGCCTACAAAAGGAAAACCCAATTCAAACAACCAACGGATTCAACTTTCCAGTCCTAAAGTCACTCTTAGAAGATTCTCTTACCCGGAAGGCGCTTTGGGTGATGAAGCCTAAAAGGGTTGCCCACCCGGTTGCAGGCTTCGTTGCCATAGAGTAGAACCTGCAGTAGAAGAGAAATTAAAGATGGAACATCTAAATGAATGAATTAACAAACCACTGTGCAGCAAATGACAAGAGCAAAAGGGTGCGCAAGCTTACCGTGACCACTCTTAGCCGATAGAGTCATAAACCCAGCCATGAAGCCTCTCGACCAGTTGGAGACCGCGGACTGCTGAAGAGCAAAGCCACTAGAGGCCTGAAGGAGCCGAGACTAGACCATAGAACAAACAAATGAGGAAGCAAATGCGGCATAGAAACTCTCGAAGGCGGTAATATCATTCACGATAGAATACTAACCGTAGATCTGGGTAGCCAAATCTCCTCCGTTGATGCGGCGAGAAGTTCCAGGAGAGGGGCTGCTGAGAGCAGTTGCTCATGCTACGTACAGGCAGAGCAGAGTTAAGTACCAAAGTAAATCTATCCTTACACATCAGCGGGGCCAGCTGGAAGCGGTAGCCAGCTTTAACATAAAATAAAGTATATATATAATCCAGCATAGTTACTATGGTACAATGGTACAATAATGACAAAGGTACAGTAGTGATAAACACAATCCCGGAATTGATAACCCAGATTAACTGCCCATGTGAAAGCAACCTCCAGAACAAGCTATATTAAATGCCATATAACTTGTATTAATTAAGTTCAAGCATGAAAATTACCAATAGCAAATGTAAACTCGTTAAATCAACCTCGTCAATGAAAAGCTGTCAAAAAAATTTATTTTACGTATTTAACTTGTGTAAATTTTATGTTTGAGAGCTTTTACATATAACAAGCACCTCAGAATGGAATGCTCTACGAGCAGCGGTCAGTGGTGTGCTCCAAGTATTACTGATTTTAAATACTATCTTCATCAACATGGGGTATTATAATGAAATAAGCGACCAGCAATGGGAGATTCGGGAGATTTAAAGCATCATCATATTATCATGGCCACAGTGTATGATTGTATATATTACAATTATATTTTTTTGAATTATATTTTTTTTTAATTTTAGATTTTTGTGATGAATTTTATAAATTTTTTTAGGATAATCACATTATAAATTTACAATTTTGATTTTATAAATTTTTTAAAATTAATCAAATTATGAATTTAATTAATTTATTTTTTGTACTTTTGCCTTCGGATTCCTCACTATTTTATGATTTCCTGCCGATGCAAAGATTGGCGAACCCTGGATACTAGCAGGAATTAGTTTTCTTTACATGGTGGAATTTCAGATGCTTGATTTTATATCGAATGGTGGCGCTTTCGGGTTACAATATAAAAAGGGCGAGTGTTTTCCCTTCCGAGACTTATGCCTGTCATCTTTTTTATTTTCTTGGATGCATTTTATTTTTCTTTTTCTTTTTTCTTTTTTTTTTTCATCCCGGGACTTTGTTTAATTTACTAAGATATTCATTAGGTTTTTTAATTCAATAAATATAATTTTAGGTTTTGATTATTTAAGTATGGAGTTAATATTTTTTATTTAAGTTTAATTATTTATTATATTTATTTATTTTAACTTTTAGAATTAATTGTTTTAATTATTAAATTTCAGTTAGATATGTATTTTTATTTGTATTATTTTGATTTATTGTTTTAATTAATTTTAGTTGGTTAAATTTATTTTATTTTGGATATTTATTTTATTTTATTTTCTTTTATTATTATTTTTTAGTTCAATATTAATATTCTATATTTAACAATTATTTTCTTATATAATTATTAATAATCTATATTTTAACAATTTTTCTTATATATATTTATTTATCAGAAGTCTATGTTATATTAATAACACTAAGAAATTTTCTCTTCATATATTTAGTTGTCAAAATATGGTTCTTCATCTTGTTTGACCATTGAACCATTAGGTTCATACAAAACTCTAATAAGGTGATTTTTTCCGAAAGTTATCTTACTTTTTCAATAATTCAATTATTGTTTATTTTCAAAAAAATTGATCAACTTAGTTTGTCTTTATTTTAATTTGAAAATTATTTAAAAAAATAAATTATTTCCAAAAAATATTACTCTATATTTTAATAATTGGTGTTGTTTTAATTATTCATAAATAATTATAAATTATTTTTAAAACCAATGAAATTGAAAATATTATTTATAAATTATAAAATATTTTTAATTTATTAAAATATCAATATTATTTATTTTGAATGTTAATTAAAAATTTTACAAATAAAAATAAATTTTTTTTATTCAAATTAATATAAAATCAAATGAAGGAATTTAGATTGAGTGGAATCGCATATGTTTTCTGCCTCTCTTGCATGGGTTCAAGGTTTTAGAGACATTTTAAAGTGAGTCCAAATTGTGTTTATGAAATTGTAGTTTTACTTCATGACCTTAGTAGCATTTATGAAATTGTTGTTTTACTTCATGAAATAGTGGCATCAATTTGTATTAAGTTACCAAGTTCACATTTTCAAAATATACTTTTTTACCATTAAAAAGGTATAAACTTAACATGAATAGCAAACTCAACATGGCAAATTCTTTATGCTAATAATAATGTAGGTTTAAAATTCATCATGTTGCATTCTAAGTACAATGTAATTTAGGAGTAGCATTTGATTTCAAGTATGATTTTCCTAATCATTGAAAATATTTTTTATTCATTTTTATAATATAATTTATAATTTTTGTAATAAATTTATATTAATAAGTATACATAAAGAAGATGAAAGTGTTTATTTACAATAAGCATGTAACAAATAATGATTGATTATGTAATACAAATGCATAACTTGACTATCAAATTCTTCCCACTTTGTTAATGTAGAACTCAACCAAATCAAAGCATCCATCATGGATCTCCAACATTTTCACCAACGCTTAATCTTGCATATGGAAACTACCTCACCATCAACTCATATCCACTTTGTTAATGTAGAACTCAACCAAATCAAAGCATCTATCATGGATCTCCAACATCTTCACCAACACTTAATCTTGCATATGGACACTATCTGACCATCAATTCATATCCACTTTATTAATGTAGAACTCAACCAAATCAAAACATTCATCATGGATCTCCAACATATTCACCAACACTCAATCTTGCATATCAACAACATATTCTCAACTCTATCTAGCTACTCTCAACCAATCCATTTTGCCTCTATGCTCTCTTGGTATTCCTTTATTTACTTTATCAATTAGGAAAGATGGTTCTATAATACATATTGCTTCTGAGGAGACTATTGGATAATGGTGCCATCCCCAAAGTTTACTAACAAAAAAAAATAATTTGCAAGTTGGGTGAATATTTACTTTTCTTATAGCTAAATATAGATAGATAAAGGCTCATTCAAGAGACACTATTATATCAAAGCATAACTTGCACAACCCTCTATTATATTTAAGAATCATAATTTCCTTTTAAGGAAATATGTTAACAAGACATGTGGATGTAACATAATTTCCACATGATAATGGGAAGAATGAAGATAATAAACTCTCTATTATGTCAATTGAATGTAGCCTAGGCGGTTGGGGGGTTTAATAATAACCTCCCCACCTAGGTTCAAGTCTCATTGACATGATGCTCCTTTGTGAGATGCCTTTGTACTACTCCATTGAGAGTTTCTATGTAATGATTATGTTGACTTTATGCCTCTTCCTTAATTCTTGAGAATAGCAAGAAGAGGGAAACCTTTTCCTTAAAAATAAATAAATTAATTAATTAAAAATCTATATTATATTTAAGAAATATAATTTCTTTTTAAGGAAATATCTCAACAAGACATGTGGATGTAACATAATTTCCACATGATTTTTTTTCGAAGAAAAAATCGTAAATTTTATTAACAAAAAATGGAAATTACATTAAGTAGATGCACCATGTGCATTCAAAAATTTGTGTTGATAGACACCCAAAAATAAAAAATAAAAAAAGACAAGTACGATTTTGTAGATCGTATCATGCCCATAGTCTGTCTCCAAAAAAAAACACAGTGGATATCATCATAATAACATGAGTGATCCGAATCAAATCCATCAAAGACTGGTAAAGAACCATGATTGTATCAAGTCGGGACGAATCTCTAAAAATTTGAAAAAATAGCTATCAAAAACACCCTAAACCAATGGCAATGGCAGCCAACGCGAAACGATGAGGACCTCGGTCAAAGCGCACTGACCAAAGCCTATGGAGACTGCGCAGGAGGTCAAAGTAGCCCCTGGGAGCTCCAGATCGGGAAAAGGAGGTGATTTTTGATGCACGATTAGTGCCTAGAGCTAATCACGCATCGTTGGGTGAATAGAGCCGAAATGGGGGAAGCCTGAGCACTTGGACGCATGACGAACTAGAGAACCGCGGATGGGAAAGGCAAAAAGCACTAATCATACGAGGCGGGACTCGTGCTCTGGAAACCGGCGGTATTGATTGGGGCACCCTCAAACGGTAAATGGTTTTGGAGAAAGCGAAGCAATCCCACTCAACGATTGACACGTGGTGGCGGAGGTGAGAGAAAACCACCGTTGATCGCGTTATCGGTGGAGCAGGTCAACCGCGTGGGATGTGCGTATGACGTTGGATCTGGGGAATCCAGATCAGGCGGCTGAGATTGCGTCCGATGGAGGAAGCAGAATCGACGAAGGATTAAGCTGCATTTGTAAAGATTTGAGGTCTGTTTGACTGCCACGGTGGAGGTAGAATGCATCCACGATGTAACTGAAGAAACGAACCAACGAGCAGGCTGGCGCTGCTCAGATGGGGACACGTGGCCACTCCCTGAGCGTTCATGATGATGCCGAACAAGGAACTCCAAGCGCAGTTGCAGAAGGTGAATCGATAAAGGTGGAAGAGGAACTGAATGGGCATGGGGATGAATGGCTAAAAGCCATGAACAGAGACAGTAAAAAAAAAGAAGTGGAAGTAGACACAGAGAGAGTCGAGAGACGACACAGTTGAACACTGAGAGACAAAAACCATAGAAGAAGGCAGTAAAATAACAGCAGGAAGAGACAGAGGGCCGAGCTGACCAATGGCAACATCGAGCACCAAAGCTTGAGAGATTCAAGCCATCCCATAGAGGAATCTGTCCAGATTGAGCATCACATTTGGCTCCTTCCACTGTAGACCAGAAGGTCACAGAGTTGGTAGGTAGAAGAAGAGTCTGTGTACTCCAGTGGCTTGGGAAATCCAAAAAACCACCCTGCCAAGCAAACTTGCTTTAGGAGCACTCACATTGAGTCCCTGCATGTAATTCTCTGCTCAAAGTCCCAATAAAACAAGGCCACCACTGAAAGCTGGACCGGAGACGTAGCCCTAGAGGATAGGGTGAACTCCTTATTAAAGTTGCTTGTGTCTTTGTGGTTGCTTACTGTATTTCTCTGTTGTATTTCCATTTAAATGTCTGTGTATTGGCAATATGATCGATCCGTTGCTTAAATAACATAGAACACACACTGAAACATGAGTCTGTAATACCTTTTGTTTAATAAAATTTAAATTGGTGTCACTCATAGGGTGATTATCAAATCAAGTGGTATCAGAGCTTTAGGCTGTAAGGTTAGACAAGCTTATGTTGGTTTAGCTGTGAATGCTCACTAGATCAAAGCTAAAATTAGGACAAGGAGAGTTGGTGGAAACTAATCCTGAAATTGGGAGAGTCTATCCTCGGAAGACAATTTCAGAGGAAGGTTCTATGGGGCCAGACCCTCAATTCATAGAAAGTTTCCTAGCTATAAAGTCTATGGTAGAAGAAATGTATAAGGACTTTAGAAAGCATAAGGATGAAGATTCATCAGGTTCTAAACAAGATAAAGAAAAAGATGAGTCTCATTCCCATGACCACTCAAAAGGAAAGGGGAAAGAGGAAAGCTTTCTCACACCTCCTAATAGCCCTGTGCATAATAAGAAGGCATCTTTGATTAAGTTGGATGTTAAATTTGATTTGCCTATATATGATGGAGAGCTAAATGCTGAAAAGTTGGATGATTGGATTAGACAAATTGATGTATATTGCAGGGTACAAAGCATAGACTCGGACAAGAGTAAGATTCAGCTAGCAAGCCTACGTGTAGGAGGCACTGCCTTGGTTTGGTGGGAAGGCAGAACCCAAGTTGATATGAAGAAGCATGGTAAGACCATCTCTGTCTGGAGTGAATTTGTTGCTACAATCAAAAAACAGTTCTACCCATTGGCCTACATGCAACAAGCCATGATGAGTTGGCAAACTCTTCGGCAGTTGAAAGGGAAAAGTGTGCAAGAGTATACTCAAGAGTTCAGAAAGAGAGCATTGATGTTGGGTATCTCATTAGACTCACCATAAACTCTTTTGAAGTACATTGGTGGTCTACACAGCTACATGAGGCATACCATCCTCATGTTTAATCCCACTAGTATATATGACGTGTCTATACAAGCTACTCATCTAGAAGCTAGAGGAAAGAATGGAAATCCAGAAGTTGGGGGACCATCCTAACCCACTGTAAGCAAGAGAAAGGAGAAAAGAAAGCAGAAGTGGAAAGCAAGGAAGGCTAACACTGCACAGAAAATCAAAGCTTCATGCACTCCCTGTAAAAAGGATGGGCATGATGATGAGCACTGTTGGATTCTGCATCCAGAGCTGAGACCTAAGAAGTCCGAGGGAAAGAAGGAGAATGTTGTAGCTATTCAGAAAGATTTGGGGCCAGACTCAGGAGATGAAACAATCATTGTAGCCACAGGTATAAAAGGTAAGAATTCTGAAGCATCTACTAGTAATTCTACTCAATCTGTTATTGATGAAGAACATGAGAGAAAAAGACATGAGATTTTCCATATTCCCGAGTTGTTTCCAAAAATCAAAAAGATTCAATATTTGTTTGATAGTGGCTTCACAATAAATCTAATTTCTGAGCAAATTGTAAAGAAATTGGGTTAACAACTACACCGTCATAAGAAACCATACCCATTAGGATGGCTTGAATGAATAAGCACAACTACAAGTGGACCTAACAGTGCAAACTCAAGTTTTCTTTGGGTTAGCATTTGGTAGATGAGGTTGAGTTAGATGTAATTCCTTTGGATATTAGTGGAATTGTTTTAGGAAGCCCTTACTTTGTATGATAGAAATGCTATTTTCCTATAGAGCTGAGAACAAGTATCTACTTGTTAAAAGGCTGGGAATCGAATACTTTGTAAGAGCTCATAAGCTCAAGAATAATTATACTCTCATAAACTCAGGACAGATGAAAAGAATGATAAATTCATGCAAACAGTTCCTACTGATGGTTGTAAAGGAAAAGAAACCTGATAAAACCAATGTATTTGAGGGTTGTAATGCTAATCAGCAAGCTGATATAGAAAAGATTGTTTCAGAATATGATGTTTTGTTCCAAGAACCTAAAGGTCTACCACCCAAAAAGGGAATAGTACATGATATTATTTTGCAGCAAGATGTTCCATTGCCTAACATTGAGATGTACAGGTTGTCTGCTTTAGAGAATGCTAAAATCAAGAAGCAGGTGCAGGAGTTGCTCGAGAAAGCATTCATCAGGCCCATCACATCACCATGTGGGTCACCAATCATTTTAGTGAGAAAGAAAGATGGCTCATGAAAAATGTGCATTGACTACCGAGCACTGAATAAGATAACAATAAAAAATCGTTATCCCCTTCCTCGCATAGATGATCTTTTAGATCAATTGAAGGAAGTTGTTTATTTCACCAAGCTAGATTTGCACAGTGGATACCATTAGGTCAAAGTTGCAGAGCAAGATGCATGGAAGACTGCTTTCAAAACAAAGCAGGGATTATATGAGTGGTTGGTTATGCCTTTTGGCTTAACCAATGCTCCTAATACTTTCATGAGATTAATGAATGATGTACTCAGACCTTTTCTTGATGATTTTGTTATTTTGTATCTGGATGACATTCTGATTTTGTAGTGAAACGTGGGAAGAACATTTAAGGCATGTTAAGCAGACATTAGATGTTTTGAAAAGAGAAAAAATTTATGTTAAACTCT
>APFE030203763.1:110594-128753 GCA_000404065.3 Pinus taeda
TATTGGAGGAAGTTCATTTCAAATTTTTCCTCAATTGCAGCTCCCTTACATGCCTTGACAGGATTGAACAAGGTGTTTTAGTGGGGAGGCAAACAGTAGAAAGCCTTCGACACCTTGAAAGAAAATATTAGTACAGCGCCGGTACTAGCACTGCCAGATCTACAAAGACCATTTGAGATCCAAACTGATGCCAGTGACTATGCCATGGGAGCAGTGTTGACACAGCATGGTAAACCCATATGTTATCATTCTGAGACTTTTAATCCTGCAGTAGTTAACTATCCTACATATGATAAAGAATTGTATGCATTAGTTCAGAGTGTAAAAAAATGGAAACATTACTTAATGGGCAAAGAAATAGTAATACATACCGATCATCAGCCACTTCAATACCTACACTCCCAAACTAAGTTGCAGCAATCATGACATTACAGATGGATGGGTTTTCTACAACAGTTTCATTTAGTCATTAGATATAAAAATGGCATACATAACAAGGTCGCAGACATGTTATCTAGACCCATTATAAATGCATCTACCATACTTAAGCATAATTCTGTGCTGCATGAAAGCTACATAGGATAGTATACTCAGGACATGGACTTTAAAGATGTATATGCAACTTTGAGTCAAGGCGAAAGAATAGAAGAATTGGACTATCACATGAAGGACCGACTCTTATATCATTGTGGGAAACTCTGCATTCCGCAAACTGAGAGAGTAAAGATAATTAAGGAAGCACACACTTCTCTAATATCAGGTCACTTTGGGGTAAGTAAAACAGTTTCACATCTGCAAAGGTTCTGCTATTAGCCGAGACTGAGTGAGACAGTTTCTAGATATGTAAAAGGATGTGCTATGTGTGCTAAAAGCAAGCCCAACAACAGAAAACTAGGCTTGTACACTCCATTACAAATTCCTTCTCACCCTTGGGAAAGCATTTCCATGGATTTTGTTGGAGGACTGCCTAAATCTAGGAAAGGTCATGATTATCTATATATTGTTGTGGTCAGGCTCAGCAAAATGTGTATTTTGATACCCTGTAGTAAATAGATTACAGCTGAACAAACTACAAAATTGTTCTTTGAACATGTATGGGTTCATTTTGGATTACCCACTTCTATTGTATCTGATCGAGACACCTAATTTGTGGGCAAGTTTTGGTCAAATATGTGGGAACTAATGGACACAAAATTAAAGAAAAGCACATATTTTCATCCACAAACAGATGGCCAGACAGAAGTAGTTAACAAGACAGTGATCCAGTTACTGAGAGGATATTGCAGCAAACACCCTAAACTTTGGGATGAACACTTGTGTTATGTGCAACATGCTTACAATAGAGCCAAACACTCTTATACACAAAGATCTCCTTTTGAGACCTATTTGGGTTTCATACCAAGGTCTCCTTTGGATTTTGTCTTTGGTAAAGATACCATAGTTGATAAACACATTGATGTGGACAAGGCAACTAGGTTCATTGAACAGATCCAGGAGATCCACCACACAATACAAGAACATCTGGAAAGGAGCCAGGCCAAGTACAAGGCTAGGCACAACAAGCATCGGATGGAGCATAGTTTTCAAGTTAGAGACCAAGTCTGGTTGTATATCAGCAAGGTCAGGATGCAAGGTGAAGGTAAAAAGCTAAAACCTATCAGGTATGGACCCTTCAAGATACTTGAGGAGATTGGTGAAAATGCTTTTCGCCTTGATCTACCAAATTACATGCACATCTACTTAGTCATAAACGCAGATTGCTTGAGGTTGTTTGAACCCTCGATGATTGAGGACCCTGAAGAGCAGAGTCAATTACCTTCTGTTGATGACCTACTACCTGAATATCTTAATGAATTACGAGAAGACACAGCGCTGGACAGGAAGGTAAGGACGACATGCAGTGGACAAGTGGAATACCTCAAGATTGGGCTCAAAGGTTCGAAGCCAAGTAGTGTGAAGTGGATTGAGATTGGACAAGTGAGAAAGCAATACCCTCACTTAGTCGATGCTTGAAAACCAACTTTTGGTGGTCCAAAAGCTCTTTCAGTGGGAAGGTCGTGATCCGAATCGGATCCATTAAAGACTGGTAAAGAACCATGACAGTATCAAGTCGGGACAAATCTCTAAAAATTCCAAAAAATAGCGATCAAAAACACCTTGAACCAGTGGCAATGGCAGCCAACGTGGAACAACGAGGACCTCGATCAAAGCACGCTGACCGAGGCCCATGGAGATTGCGCAAGAGGTCAAAGTAGCCCCTGGGAGCCCCTGATCAGGAAAAGGAGGTGATTTTTGATGCGCAATTAGCACACGCATCGCTGGGCGAACAGGGCCGAAATGGGGGAAGCCCGAGCACTTGGACGCATGGCGAACCAAAGAACCGTGGGCGGGAAAGGAAAAAAGCACTAATCATATAAGGCGGGACCCGTGCTCTGGAAACCGGTGGTATTGATTGAGGCGCCCTCAAACGGTAAATGGTTTTGGAGAAAGCAGAGCAATCCCACTCAACGATTGACACGTGGCGGCAGAGGTGAGAGAAAACCGCTGTTGATCGCGTGTTATCGGTCGAGTAGGTCAACTGCGCTGGATGTGCATATGAAGTTGGATTTGGGGAATCTAGATCGCAAGGCTGAGATTGTGCCCGATGGAGAAAGCAGAATCAACGAAGGATTAAGCCGCGTTTGTAAATATTTGAGGTCCAGTTTGACCGCCAGGTGGAGGTAGAACGCATCCACGACGTAACTGAAGAAACGAATCGACGAGCAGGTTGGCGTTGTTCAGATGGGGACACGTGGCCACTCCCTGAGTGTTCATGATGACGCCAAACAGGGAACTCCAAGCGGAGCTGTAGAAGGTGAATCAACAGAGGTGGAAGAGGAACTGAACGGGCATGGGGACGAATGGCTAAAAGCCATGAATAGAGACAGTCGAAAAAAAAAAAAGTGGAAGTAGACAGAGAGAGAGAGTCGAGAGACAACACAGTTGAACACTGAGAGACAAAAACCATAGAAGAAGGCAGTAAAGCAACAACAGGAAGAGACAGAGGGTCGAGCTGACCAGTGGCAGCATCGAGCACTAGAGCTTGAGAGATTCAAGCCATCCCATAGAGGAATTTGTCTGGATCGAGCATCACATTTGGCTCCTTCCACTGTAGACCAGAAGGTCACAGAGTTGGTAGGTAGAAGAAGAGTTTGTGTACTCCAGTGGCTTGGGAAATCCAAGAAACCACCCTTCCAAACAAACCTGCCTCAAGAGCACTCACATTGAGTCCCTGCATTGTAATTCTATGCTCAAAGACCCAATAAAACAAGGCCACCACTGAAAGTTGGACCAGAGACGTAGCCCTGGAGGATAGGGTGAACTCCTTATTAAAGTTGCTTGTGTCTTTGTGGTTTCTTACTATATTTCTTTGTTATCTTTCCATTTAAATGTTTGTGTATTGGAAATCTGATCGATCTGTTGCTTAAATAACATAGAACACACACCGACACATGAGTCTGTAATACCTTTTGTTTAATAAACTTTAAATTGGTGTCACTCATAGGGTGATTATTAGATTAATGAGCCTATTATACAGACTCAATCATGTCCAAAACGTGTCACCTAATGCTATAAAGGTGACCATATATACAATAACCATCTAGATTTATTAGGAAATAGACATAAATAAAGCATTAATTAGATAAATAGATTATTCCTCCTACTGATCAAATCGCATGCCCTCTTTGAAGAGTCGGTGATGGAATTCTGACATTCTATCTCCTATCCTCTCAATGATATTCCAAATGCCCAAATCGTGTAGAGCGTTGGCCTTAGATAAGGTGTTTGCAACAATGTTTCTTTCCCTGTAGATGTGGCAACAAGATAAATAACCAACATCATGTATAAGATGAAAAATATCTTCTAAAATAAGAGGCATTGTGTGCACGTGACATCTATGAATATTATTGAACAAATTTATGACAATCATAGAGTCTCCAAAGATTTGAATCTGTTGGAATTCTTTCTCAAGAGAAAATAGAAGAAGTAGCTTTACATTAAGGATTTCTACATAATTGTTGGATCCTTTTCCAAGACCACTCTAAAGGTTGAAAGAATGTTGTTCTTGAAGGAGAAGAACTGCTCCCCCACCAAATTCACCCCTAATAATGAGGCCCCATCAAAATAGGCCCAAAGAAAAGAATGATCAATATCCTTAGTAGTGAAATTATAGGGAGCTTGCATAGTTTCATCTTTAGGAAGAAGTAAAAAAAAATCCAAAATCTAAGCATCCACAATATTAGGTGAGGAAACTTTGTCTTGAAAAATACCCTTATTTCTAGACAGCCATATGCCCCAATTAATGATGGGAGGAAGTATTCCAATTTTTTTGGGGCGACCATATCCCACCATAACTTCACGGCCTCATTTAAGTTCCCCCCCTGCTAGTTTGAAACAAAACCCAACTGATTCTTGATTAAAGCCCATACTCCAACATAAAAAGGCCAATGCAAGAATAAGTGTTATGTTGTTTCCTCCACATATTTACATAGGACACACCAACTAGGAACAACCATATTCCTTTTCTTTAAATTATCCCTTGTTGGTACCTTATTTTGCAATATACAACAATGGAAGAGGTGGGCTTTGGTAGGGAAACAAAGCTTCCACAATTTCTTCCACCACCATATCATCTCCTCCAGTCTCTGATTTTGAATTGTGAACATGTAACCTAATTTTGAATTATGAACATGTAACTTGATTTAGGTGTGTATTCTATAAATAGAGAGCTCACCAAAACTAAAGAATCCTCCTTAAGATGAACATGATAAGAATTCAGGGCAATGTTATAGTTATGCCACAGTTCAACAAAATTTTGTTGTAGATTGAGTTGGTGAGCAATCATCCATCCTTGTGCCCAAAATGATGATCGTGTGGGATCAACTACCTAATTTAGGGCACTAATAACATTTGAATTAAGGAAAGTAACCATCTCCCAAGGTAAATGAAATAATTCCCCACAACCCACCCAGGGATACATACCAATTCTTACCTTTGCCTCATTACCAACTCTCCATGCAAACCCAAATTCAATCACATAAAAGGAGGAAATCATTGATTTCTAGATGACTAAAATTTTTGGTCTCTACTTATTAGGCATATAGATCCATTCCTCTAGAGGGAAAGGGTGGATATATTTCCTCTACACCACAGATTTCCATAGATTGTGGGTAGAGATCAACCTCCATCTAACTTTGGCAGCCAAGGCCTTTGCAAAATATGGGATGTTCTTTAAACCCCATCCACCCCAAGTATTTGGAGAAGTAATTTTATCCCATCCTACCCATGGAAATACATGCCCTTCTTTGGATCACAACCATAAAAATATACAACAAACTTTATGGATAACATACATAATACAATTTTTAGACTTATGGCCCCGTTTTTTCATTGTTTCTACTGTTTTTAGAAGGATGGTCTGTAAATATTTTTGCATATGATTCTTGGACGGTTAATCTTTGGATAGTAGTGAAATCATTTTTCATATATGTTGGTATACAACATGTAATTTTCTTAAATCTTATTAATGAAAATTACGCTTTTTCCTCGGCAAAAAAACATACATAATACCTTAAGGGATCCAAGAAAGAGACATCCAAAATATCGGGAGAGCTTCCAACACATATTTGATAAGAATAAGCCTAAACACTCTTGAAAACCATTGTAAGCTCCAAACCTCAATCTTCATAATAAGTCTAGACCAATCCGCTCCAAACCTTCATTCGATTTTCAATCTTCACAATAAGCAAGGACCAATTAGCCTTTTTCTAGTCATTGGGTTTTAAATAAAAGCTCAAATATTTAAGAACTTCATCAAAATTTGTGAAATTGAAACGGAAACAATTTTTTTACATTCATTAATTCATCCATGGAAAGGCTAAGAGGGGAGAGGGTATACTTGCATACATTGGCTAACATTCTTGTATCCTTTTGAAATAGGGAAAGGGCCTCTTAGACGGCAGTGAGGTCATGCTTGGACCTGTCACAAAATATTTATATGTTTCCTATGAACCAAAAGGGTAATAGTCATCTCATTAGCCACCTGAGCACCCCTTAGGGACCCCTTTATTTTTTCTCTAATTAATAACCTACTGAGACACTTAACCAATAAAAACAAAAGTGGAGATAGGGGGAAACCTTATCGAATACCACATTGTGCATCAAATAACTTTGAGGCTAATCCATTGATAAGAACAACAAATGACATTATGGTTATACAACTCATGACCCAATTGATAAAGGGGACCTCAAAACCTAGATTCCTAAGAAGCAGAAAAATATAAATCCAACTAACTTTGCCATAAGCTTTTAAAAGGTCAAATTTGATTACCAACCTTTTGATTTTCCTAGATTTAAAACTGTGGAGACCTTCTTGAGTAACTCCAATGGCTTCTTGTATCTGCACTCCCTCCAGAAAAGAAAAAAATTCCTTTGAGATATTCGAGGACAAGATGGACTTCAATCGATTAACAATGATCTTAATTATAACTTTGTAAATGAAATTACATAATGAGATGGGTTAAAAATCATCAAATGACTGAGGATCCTCAAATTTGGGAATAAGGGCAATAAAAATTGTCCATTCATTTAACAAGATTCCTGGATCCGGGTGATCAGGAGCGTGTTGAAACTCGGCCCTTGCTGCAGGCCAGGAGGCCGCACCCTGCGTGCTCTTTCCTGTGTGTGGTTTATCGATAACAACGAATCGCCATGGACAGCAACCGGAACAGCGATGGCAATGTCAAAGGGGGAGGGAATGGAGCTGCTTCATTCAATGACGGAGCGCCGGAGAAATATGTTCCGCAGTGTGTTCAAGTCGCCGTCCACATTCGGCCTCTCATTGGATTGGAGCGCGCTCAGGGATGTAAAGACTGCATCACCATTGTTCCAGGCAAGCCTCAGTAGCTAGCGATGCATGGTGCCCTGAGCTGTGCCATTTCCCTTCTGGCACACGGAGGCTCAACAAAACGCAGTCCAAGCTTCAGATCTGACAAAGATCTGCCAGATCTGGTCACCCAGAAGGCAGAAAAGACCAAGCTCTGGCCAGATCCAGAGATCTGCATGGGATCTAAACCCTCATCTGATTTCTTTCAGATCCAAATTTCTCAGCCCTCAGGCAGAACAATCATGCACTGGGTCAGCCCTTCAGTGCTGGTGCAGGATCTCAAACTGAATCTAGAGCGCAGAATGGGGATCCCATCAAGCCTTCTGCGACTTCTCTTTCAAGGTAAACAACTTGAAAACTCTCTCCCCCTCTCTTCTTACAACATTTCCAGAAACAGCTCGGTGGTGGCGTCCCTTCGTCTGAGAGGAGGTGCAGCAGGACAATCTTCATCTACTCGGCCTTTCTCTTACAAAGACGCAGTTCACTCTGAGAACCCCAAACCCCCAAAAGCCCCTAAATCTAAGGCCTTCTTGGTGGACAAGATTGAAGAAGTTCCCTCTGTGGAACTCATTCATGAAGAGCTGGCTTCCCAACTTCAAGATTTTTCAGAAAGAGCCATCATTTGCAGATTTAATGGATTATGGCCGCGATCGTAGGATCTCTATGCATGGATCCATGCAAACTGGACACATCACTGTAGGATCCTTTTTTGTTCGAAAGGTTATTTCATGGTTCTATTTGATAACTCTAAGCACTATGAAAAGGCCTTAGAAGAGGGCCCTTGGTTCATGGGAACTGCAGGGCTATTTCTGACTCCTTGGTTCCCAGATTTTGATCCAGCTACTGCTGTCATTACCAAGACACCGGTATGGATTCGGCTTCCAAATTTACCTGCCCACCTATGGAGTACTCAAGTCTACAGAGTAATAGGAAATACCTTGGGCAACTTCATCCAGGGAGATTTATGGCGGGAAGCCAAAGGGCTCTACTCATATGCAAGAATATGTGTGGAGTTAGATCTGAGTAAAGGGCTTCCAGAACAAATCAATCTCAAGATAAACGACTTTGTCTGGACCCAGACACTGGACTACGAGAATACAACTTTTCGATGCCGCCATTGCCACCAATCTGGGCATTTGCAGAATACATGCCCATCTCGCCTGGAAAAGCAGAACAAGGCCAATGTCTCCAAGCCCAAATCCAAGCGATGGGCACCATGCTCTCCTCCTCCAGTAGCTGACTCTGATTCCTCCAGCTTTGAAGATGAAGATAGCGATGAAGAATTGAATCAGGCCCCTCATTTCGTGGCCCCTTCCACTGATGGACTGGCGCCTCCCTCCGACTTAGCCAGTACTCAGAAACGTGCTCATTTGTCCTCTTCCTCGGATTCTGAAAAGGAGGGCTCCCCTGGGGAGGACCCCAATCTTCAAGTTGTAATCGCCCATCCACCCCAAAATGGGTGGGTTGAAGTTAAAAAAAGGAAAGGGAAAAAGCTTCGTGCTGATGCCTCTGCCCTTTCAGGGTAGCTTTCAACGCATCTTTAGTTGCCAGTGCTTTGCTGAAACTCCTTGCTTGCTCAACTCCTTCTCCGGAACCGAGGTTGATAGTTCTATCATTTTCGGTTGCCGATATCCTGCTTCTCTGGAATGTAACCTATTGTACAATATTTTTGCTTAATAGAATTAGTCTTTATCGACCAAAAAAAAAAAAAAAAACAAGATTCCTCTTCAACCTTTAAGTAATCGGCCCCCAAAATGTCATATAGCACAAGAAAAAACTCCACAAACCATCCATCAGGGCCAAGGATTTTATCCTTCTGAAAACTATGTAGAATCCTTTGTAATTCAACATTTGTAACTAGAGCCATCAGATATCGATTATCATCAACTTCAACATATCTAGGAAAAGATTGAGACAATAGAATTACCTCAAGGGGGGCCTTGAATAGATCACTAAAATGGTTTTTTCCCAAGCTAGAAAGGTCCTCAAAGGATGAAGCTATGCTCCTGTCTGGTTTATCCATGGCCCAAATATTGTTATGAACCTTGCGCCCTTTTGCAAAGTTTTGGAAGAAATTCGTATTTTCATCGCCGCTCTTTAACCATATTGCTCTATTTTTTTGCCTCCACATCTCCTCCTTTTCTTCCAAAATTCTTCATTTTGTGGCTTTGAGATGTATAATCCTTTACTTGGAATCCTCATTCAAATATCCACCCTGCTTTGGAGATCCTAATATTTCTAGCTCTTCTTCCACAACTTTGATTTGAGCCTCCTCCTACTGTCTTTTGTGGTTATACCATTAAATCATGACTTTCTTAACATGTTTTAGATTCTCAACAAAATGGACTACTATAGGCTTCTCTTCAATAGTATTGTAAGGTATCCATGTATCAGAGACAAGGTTATGGAATGATACATCTTTGAGCCATGCCATATTAAATTTTAAAGGGGTGACAGGTTTGTCAGTATTCCCCTTCAACTTAAGGAAAATCGGTTCATGATCAGATTCACCACCTCACCTGGTCAATTGCCTAAACAACATAATACTTTCCATCAATGCTTCAACCATCTAAAAATGATCAATTATCCTTGCCACCATAGCTTCCCTGGATCTTTTGTTCCTCCTAGTGGCCTCTAACTTAATCAAGTCAACATAAAAAAGTTTATGATCCATCATAATGTGGCTAAAGTATTCAGAAAGAGAATCCATGTGGGCACAAGGGCCTCGAATTTTAGAAATGCCAATGGAGAAATTGAGGTCACCTCCCACTAGTCAATTGTTTGCATGCGTAAAATATATGTTCATTAAAGTGAGCCCCATAAAATCTTCCTATACTATCATGGACCATAATTTTAATAATATTGAGTTCCTTTACCAACTCCACAGAGAATGTATCAGCCCCTAGAGTCATCTTTGATCCCCAAGAGCCAATGAATTTAATGGAATTTTGGTTGAAACTAATGGCCAGACCCCCAAAATGGCCTTTGGCATATGATACCATGAAACTCCAACTAGGAAAAAGAGACCCTAACACACCAACCACTTTATCACCATCACCCAAGGTTTCTTGAGGAAATATTATGTCCACTAGGACATAAGAGGCCAATCTTTTTAGAACTAGTTTTTAGATGGGATAGCTAAACCTCGACAATTAAAAGATATAAAAATCATTGAGATATTGTGTCATGGGTTTTCGCTACTCTAAATGCCCCAACAATGGATTTCTATCTAGTCATCGCCACATCCATACTAGCCACCAATTTTTCTTTTGAAATATGAGATTTTCTGCCCCTCCCACGTCCAACAGGAGGGACAAGGAAAGATGGGTTGAGTCCCCCTTCACTGGACATGGCATCCCCCTTCCTGTTAGAGGATTAAAGCTTATAGTGAGGGATAGGATCAGAGGATGATTCGAAAGCTAGAGAAGGAATAAATAACCCAGATGGGCTATTAAGAAGATGAGGGGAAATAAAGCAGTTTATCGAAGCTAATAGAGATGATATTTGCACAAAATATTTTTTAGGAGAAGAGGCATCAAATCCCACATCTAAAGAGAAAAAATAGTTGATTAAGCATGATACAAGAAGTGATGGAGAGAAAGTACCTTGCATAGAAGCGCTAGATGAAGAGGGATCATCAATTTGAGGCTCATGCACCCTTTACGATGTTGGTGCCTCACCCATAGTCTCCTCACCCCCACCCACTTGCATTGGCTCCCTGAGATTCTCTTGTGCATCTTGTACCTAGTAATCCTCCAATTGTCAACAATTAATCCCCCTCTAACCACTCTCATGGCTTCTAGAATGCCAAACACTCCTCCCTTTCTTACCAATGAACAACAAAGAGCATTCCTTCACTAAATGTCCATATTTGTGGCATTTGTGGAACCTAAAAGGGATGCCTTCATAATCACGGGGTTGATAATGGGCATAGCCTTGATAGAAAATATTCAAATTAGCAAACATACATTCGCGCGAGTCCAAATTTCCTAGAATCCTTGCCATAACCATCTTCCCATACTCCTCCACTAACATATCAACATCCAAAAAGGACCCTAGTTCGTTCTTGATGGCTCTAAAAATGTCATTCATCCACAACTAAGGAGGTAATCCCGACAACCAAACTCAGATAGTGGTGGACTCCAATTTCTCTAGTATTGCATCAAACAAAGGGTTCCAACGCTTCATCATCACTAGAGAGGAATAAATACTCCAATTTTTTTCAAGTACCTAACTTGTCACTTCAGCTGAATAAATTTTAAACATAAACCAACCCCTCAATAGGGTACTAATTTTTGGAATATGATTCAACTTTTTTTCCATTTCGTCTCCACCTAGTTCCTTAAGAGATTTATCAACAAAAACCTCTGTCTAGCCTAACATACTATCACTTTTTCCGTTATCTCCATCACTTCTCCTAACCATATATCTTCTCCTAGTACCAAAGTCCAAACTTCAAACTTCAAACACATCCTTCCAATTTTAATTTCTAGATATTGTAATGTGAAAAATAGTTTTGTATCATTCATTGTGAAAATTTGTTTGAATCAATTAAAATGGTTTAAATTAATAGTGATAATAACAGATTCCAATAACTTTAATAATAACAGTTCTTGAAATTCATCCTTGAGGGTTAGCTCCAACGGTCAATTCTCCGTCATTAAAGTACTTTTTATATTGGGAGGTCACGGGTTCAATTCTATTGACCCTCAAGGTCAGGCTCCATGGTTGAGTTGATAGGAAGTGATCCCTTCACATGGATCTTCCTCGTAAAAATATTACATGGATGTAGCAATCACCAAGCTTCGAGGTCCGTGAACCACATAGGAAAAAAATGAATTCTTGAAATCCATTGTAATAATAATGTGTTAGAAATAAGTTGTCATTGATGGCAAGGGAGAATGTTAGATGGCAATTTGATGGAAAAGGCAAAGACGATTGCAAGAAGATTGATAAAGGAGCAAATATTTTCGAGCCATTTGTAGTGTTGTAGATTATCTCAAGTAGACTTAGAAACTTCTCAGATGGATAAATCTCTGAAATAACTTTCTAGTGGTATATTGAAATCTGAAAAAGGCTTTATGGATCAAAATTTATTGTAGGCCAAAGCTCAAAAGTTAAAAAGTCAAAGTTTTAGAGCTAAAATTGGTGAAAATTTGGAATTTTGGCTCTAATTTGGTGGAAGTTTGGACTCAGGCATTCATCATAGTCGTAGGTCAGGCTTCTGGGCCTTCAAACCTACGACCTAGTTAGGAGTCGGGTTGGTGCATGAGAGTTGGGCTGGTGAAATAGAAGAAAATGCTCTAATCCTCAACCCCCAACCTTGTGGGACCCATTCAATCTTCCAAGCAAGTTGGAGGTCAGGAGCAAGAGCAGATGAGAAATTTGAAATTTTTTGGATTCTTCGACCCCCAACCTGTTTTTAGTATTTTAATTTTATAAAGAAAATCATTGAAAAACCAAGGATTGGGACCATTTTTTAGTCATACGAGTTGATAGCATGGACCAACTAGATAATGACACATGGAATATTTTGATTGGCCAAAATAGATGATGTGGATGCATAGGTGGATCCATGGTGGCACATGATGTTAGCTTGGCATAAGCATGACTGACATGGCAATATGGACCAAGGACATGTGGCATGTTGATTTCGACTTTTTGGGTGGCCAAGTGGGCCAAATCAGAGTGACACATCATGACTCGCACCACTCGGGAGCCACCATGTGGCAAGGATGAAATCAACAAGATCATGTGGTAGAAAATTGGAAGTCACACCAAGGGTCATGTTTTATGATGTTGGGCCCATTAGGCTTCTCGCTAGTCGAAGAAAATTGATTAGAAAAAATACAAATTTGGTCTGAACCTCTAACCTACGACCTTAATTATCCCCGTGGCCTATTTGGAACCTAGTCATGGCTCTGGGTCGTTGGTAAAAAGGGGCCAATGAGAAAGTGCTAGGACAATTCAATGACAATAGAGGAATTTGACATATTTGCGCCATATTTAACTGAATCCACCAAAACTAGCATTGCTCTAAACGATGCATGAACAATTCAGTGGAAGAATTGGTGGCATGGGTTGAGTTAGAGGTAGATTTAGAAATCTAGAAAAATCTATCAGTTCGCCTGATTTAGAACAACAGTTAAACCCACTGCTAAATCTTGTAATTCTCCATAATTAAGAAAATTAGCAATTTAACTCAGAGTTTGAGACCAATACAACAAAGAAGAGATTGAAGACATTAAGACCACATCCAAAATACTTGAAAAAAATGGTAGATAAGTTAAAAATTTTGAATTCATGCAAGTTGAAGAGCTGAACTTAACTCAAAGTTCAAAAGCTAAAAATATCAGCGTAATTTCTATATAAGCATAATCAAATTTGCAAGGAGCATTGAAGATGTGTTTAGAGGATAATGTATGGTAGTTTGATTAGTGATCATAGATTGATGTAGGTGATTTGGTGGTGATTAAGGTATGTGTTTAAGCAGGAATTTATTTTTTTTATGAGAGGAAGAGGCCTTCATGATTTGGTTTTGAAAATGGTACGGAAGATGATTCAAGGAGGTCAAGCAAGGGGTTTCTTGTAGATTAGGGGTTATATCTCCTTCCAGTAGTGGTTGGTAAAAAATTAGGGGTTGGAGATCCTTTCAATAGTAGTTGATAAATTAAGGGTTGGAGATCCTTTCAATAGCAACTGATAAATTAGGGGTTATAGCTCCTTTTAGTTGTATCTAATAAACTAGGGGTCGTTGCTCCTTTTAGTAGTAGCTAATAAATTAGGAAGTAGTAGCTTCCTTCTGGTTGTAGCCAAAGAACTTTGTAACATCAAGTTGAAGCTTGCCTTTGTGAAAGTAATTGAAGAATCTATGGATGTTATTTGTACTTCCTGTGTTGATTCTTGTGATATTGATATGAATTGTTGTTGAAGTGTCTATTGGTGTCCTACAATTCTTTACTAGTGAAAGAAATTTTTGAAAATTTCCACAATATTGATTTCCCCCCCTCTTAGTATTGTCCTAGTTTCTAACATTTGGTATCAGAGCAACCATGTTACTTCGGGATTAGTTTAAGTGTTGAAATAATGATTAAGGACCATGGAAAACTAGGAAGGAGGATACACCAATAGTGTATTGATGTTCAATGGAACAAACTATGCGTTTTTGAAGGTAAGGATGAAAATATATATTCAATCACTTGGTGTTGATGTATGGGATGCAGTGGAAGAAGAATATCAGAAGCCTCAAGCCCTAATTACTAGAGATCATAAGGAATTTACATGTAATGCCAAAGCTATGAATGCTCTACTAGCTAGCCTACCTGTGTCAAAACTAGTCAAGGTCATGGATTGCACTATTGCAAAATATATTTAGGACAAGATGAGTAGTTGATATGAAGGTGACAACAAGATAAAGAAGGCCAAACTTTAAGGTTTTAGAATAAAATTTGAGTCTTTGAAGATGCATGATGATGAAGATATTTCTAAATACTTTCTTAGAGTTGATAAGTTTTGAACACTATAAGAGGTATTGATGAAGATTTGAAAGAGCTTGTAGTAGTTCAAAAGGTGTTGAGATCTCTCCCTGGGAGATTTAATCCCAAATTTTCAGTCATTGAGGAGATGACAAATTTGAAGATTCTCACTTTAGACCAACTTCTTGGAACTCTTACTACCTATGAGATGAGAATTTATAATGGCAAGCCAACAACAAAGGAGTCAACTTTCAAATAACATAAGAAGTCGAAGGAGGAACATAATGATTCATGTTTTGAATCAGATGAAGAGGAATCTAATTTCATGAGGAAGCTCAAGAGAGGCTCAAGAAATTACAAAGGTAAGATACCTTTTAAGTGCTTTAACTATGGTGAAGTAGGTCACTATTATTCCAAGTGTTTAAAAAATAAGAAGAATGAATATGACCCTAGAGAGAAGTTTAGAAAAGCCCAAAAGGATAAAAATAAGGCTAAGAAGAAAATATTCTACATCCAAGATGCCAACTCCTCAAAAAGTAAAGGTAGCCAACCATTATATGAGGAAAAAGATTATGAAATCTCAAAGGAATTTATGTTCATGGCCATAGTCAATATGGAAGTAGAAGTTGTTGATTCTTTTGGAGAAGAGGCCGAAGTTGACTTAGAAGGAGAGATGGTTAGTGCTCTTGAAGAAATTCAGAGGATGAGGAAGAAAAATAAAACATAAAGAATTGTTGATCAAGGAGAAAGTTGAAGCAATTGAACTCATCCTCCCGCAAATTGAAGAAGGTAAGAAGATTCAAGAAACTCTAAATCAATAGCCCATGGATAAAAATCAACATGTGAAAGGGTTGAAGAAGAAATAGGTTTTCTAAGGAACGGGATTAAAAAAGATAAAACCCAACTGAGCTTTAATGAGATATTTGAAAAAGGGATTGAAAGCTTAAATGAGCTCCTTGATGCACAAAGAATCTCAAAGAACAGGGCAGGTCTTGGATTTGAGGACAAGTCAAGATTAACAACTAATTGGAAGGGAAAGAAGGCAATTACTTGTTTTGTTTTGTTTTTTGTTTTTTTTGTTTTTTTTGTTTTTTTTTGTTTTTTTTTTTTTTGTAGCATGGAACTTGTGTTCTAGTCTCAATCTATGTCTAAGACATTAAGGAACATGATATCTCCAAAACCCAAAAAAGGTTTCAGGAGAAAATACCTAGAGACTGCTCAATTAAATTAATTGATTTATAATAAAAAAATGCCTAAGTCTAAATTAGGGAAATTTATTAATTAAAGGGAATTAATTAAGGATGATCGAGAATGCTCTAGAGACTCACATGGACTGAGTCTAAGATGATATTAGTCATTGATGAGGTTTTAATCATGGTTGTTGAAGCTCTAACAAGATATTATAAGAGCAGATTGATGGGATGAGGAATAGACACAAGGGAGGGAGAAAGCATCCAAGCAATGTGAATTTCCTAGTGCATAGTGATTCAGTGAGGGAAGAATTTGAGCTAGTGGAGGAGTATTAGTAAGAGGGAGCAACGAGAAGAAAATTATGGAGAAGTTTATAACATCTCTTCAGTGCCAATTTGATAGCAAAGAGGAGGCTGAAATTATTTTGCAGGAAGATTGAATAGCCAGTGCGAGCAGCCAGAAAACCTAGTGCGAGTTGAAGAAAGAGGGTTTGCAGACTTGCAGGGGGCCAGATCAAGTTCTAGGAGGCAAAGAAACTATTCCAGTCATTGAGGGAAGTAGGATGGCTCACCATGATCCAGTGAACTAGTCGTATGAATTTCCCAGGGTAGCCATGCAAATTTCAGGCAGGTCAAGTTACCACTGAGAGGGTTCGAGCAAGCTAAAGGGAGGCCAAATTATTTGCAGAAGGAGATAAGTTTCTCAAGTTTATTTGGCCAGTATATTTTCAGAGGATATCAAGCTAAGTATCTAGTTGTAATTATTTTCTAGTTGTTGCATAATAAAATAAACCCACATTTTCTACACTAGTTTTCCCTTCGGGGTTTTTTTGGGGACATTAGTCCAAAATAAATGTGTTAATTGTTTGCATCTATTTTCTTAGTTCCATATTTATTTCCGCAACATATTAATTTTATTGTGAATACTATAATAGTGATTTATTCATTATTTGTCGTTAATTTAATTAACTGAAGACAAATAAACTCCATCAGTTAGGAGAATAGTTTCCAATTATTGCAATCAAGGAATTTTCACATGTTATTAGAGCGTGTTTGATCAGATTTGAAGCTCAGAGGCAGGAAAGTGTGAGATCGTGCAGTTTCAGTGGTAGTTCTGAAGCGCTTTCTCCATATCTGTGTAGGCCAAGCCAAGTGTTCGATTTGCATAGGAGTAGAAAATTGATTTCCATATCCAAGTGAAGGAAAAGGTCAATTTTGCTCCAAATCTGTGGCCATGGGAAGTGGTGCTACTGGGAAGTAATTCTCATGAGAAGATCAATGATTTTGCATAGCAAATTTTTTAGATTTGGGCACAAAATATTTGCAGCAATGTTATAGTTGCAAATCTACACAAGGTAGGAATAGAAAAACACACGGGAGGGAGAATTTCCAAAATTTCTCGGAGAATTTCTAGTTTTCCAGTCCATGAAAGGAATTCAAATTTTCCAACAACAAAAGGTTGTATAGACTCACCAACTCAAATATTGGGAGTTTCAGGATCACCAGTGTGAGCTTCTTAGTGATACTACGTGCAGTACAAATTCTGGGAAGGGTTCCAGAGGCTGATGCAAGATCTCTATAGCAAGTGCAAGAATAGATCTATTAGCGAAGGATCACATCTGCACATTTAAGAAGGGGTACGAGTAGCAGAAGAGGCCAAATTTAGATTGCAAAAAGAGAAAGGGAGTTCCAGTTTATTAGTCTCTAGATTAATTGAGTTTCACAGAGATGGCCACAAAAGGACTTAGGGATCAAGACAGACTTGACAAAGCCTCTAACTTCGGTGTATGGAACGCTAGAATGTCATTCTTCTTATATGAGTATGGTCTGAAGGATGGTGCAGAAAACAATGTTTACATACATATAGATGCTCAAAAATAGGCAACGTACAATAAATAAATGGCCAACACTAAGATGATGATCCTAGATGGGGTTCAGGATCATATCGTTTTGCATGTTGCTGCATTGAACACAACAAAAGAAATGTGGGATGTTGTAGTAAAGTTGTATGGGAATCCATTAGAGAATCAGAAGATTATTCTCAAGGAAAAGATGAGGACCACTATAATGTAGAAGGGAGAAGGAGTTACACCCTACCTCACCATGATTTAGAATGTCAGAGATGAACTTGCAGTCGTTGGAGAAAAACAATTAGATAACGAGGTAGTTAGAACAACTCTCAATGGTTTCACCAAGGAGTGGCTTACTTTTGTCCATGTTCTTTATGGGTGAGATACACTACCTATATGGGATCGTCTGTAGAGTGGTTTTACTCAAGAAAAGATGAGACTTAGCCTTGTGAAAGGTTCTACCAACATAGCAACAAGGGACTGAAGGAGGAGGAGGATGAGGAAAATGTTGTAGATCTAACCCGGAAATATATGAAAATATAAATAAACTCAAGAATAACAAGATCTGAATAGATAGAAATGATTCACTTTATTGATCAAACCCTTAAGGTAGGGCAACACCATACAATCACTCCTTAAGGAAGGAGAACACTCCACAAGCCATATGCTTGTTCATACAAGAATACTTCTCTTCATATCTCTCCATGTGGAGTCTCTAG
>APFE030203763.1:130640-155262 GCA_000404065.3 Pinus taeda
AGATAGAAATGAGTCTTTATTATCAAACCCTTATGGTAGGGCAACACCATACATCCACTCCTTAAGGAAGGAGAATCCTCCACAAGCCATTTGCTTGTTCATACAAGAATACTTCTCTTCATATCTCTCGATGTGGAGTCTCTAGCCTCTATATAGGCCTCATACATACAATACCATGCATCATTACCATGGTTTCCTCATACCATCAACTAATACCATGGGCCCCTTACATTATTATTAACTACTTGTTGTCCCTTACATGACATGGGTTAACCACCTTATTTATTACTATGGCCCATCCCATTATTACATTATTACCTTGGGTACCTCCCTCTGTACCCCATATTACCCCTCTAGGTATATAACAGAAAACATGGCCCTTGCAGGTAAGGGAAAAGTGAAGAAAGGTCCTAATGAGGGACAAGGCTTAATAGGAGGTGAGAGGAAGAATAACGATATGTCAAAGATCAAGTGTTTTGGGTGTGGTGAGTATGGCCACTATGTCACCTAATGTCCTCAAAGGAATAAGGACAAGAAGGAAAAGTAGTAGTAGACAACAACTTCAACAAAGATTGATGAGCTAACTGCCAGATTGGAGGAGTTTGCACTGATAGTAGACATACCTCTAGGTGGAGGAGGAGCTTGATACATGAGGATGTCAAGCTAGGCAGGATCCAGATGCTGCAAGGAGATCAGATTTATCATTTCCAGTTGTTGCAGCAAGATCATTACCATTGCTACAAGGGCCCACAATATTCAGTAGCTAGATTCAATGTTAGTAGAACTAGTTGTAGGCAATTGCTCGATAAACAATTCTAGAGCTAGTTGTAGTAGCACAGTGTCAAAAGGATATAGTCATGTAGATAGTAGCAGAGCTAGTTAGAGTCAAATGATCAAGAGACAATTGTAAAACTAGTTGCAGTGACACAGACAATACAAATTGCAGTTACAGTTCCTACCAACAGATTCCCAAAGTAGAGTTATGCAGTCCAATTTCCAGTGAAAGAGGACAGTGTGAGTTTCTAGGAGGGAGCATAGAGATTTCCCATAGGGAGATCGGTACTCAGAAGGAGTCTAACTTTAGAGGGAAAACACTGTGGAAGCTAATGCTTCAAGATCTAGGAGATCAAACTCAATATTGTAGTAGTTGAAGTAGCAATGCAGAGATAACAACAAAGCAATAGGAACAACAATATGAGTAGATCAGACTTTGTGCAGGATTGTTTGATGGGAATCATTCTCTTCACAATTATTTTTAGTGACAAGACTGGTTAGCTTAGAGAAGTGGAGGAATTCAGTCAAACATCAGTAATGTAGGACTATCTAGGTGCACAGGGGTATAATAATAAAGAGAGAGAACACCTTCCTTGGTAAGAGGGAGTGTTAGTTTTTGTAGTATCGGACAGAAGGTCTAGTCTCGATTTATGTCTAAGAGACTAAGGAACACAGATCTCCAAAACCTAGAAAATTTCACGGGAAAATACCTAGAGATCGCTCAATTACATTAATTGATCGATAATTAAAAATCCATAAGTTTAACTTGGGGAAATTGATTAATTAAAGGGAATTAATTGAGGATGATCAAGAATATTGTAGATACTCACATGGATTCAGCCTAAGATGATCTTAGTCATTGATGAGGTTTTATTCATGGTCATTGAAGCTCCAACGAGAGATTATAAGAGTAGATCGATGGGATGAGGAGTAGACACAAGGGAGAGAGAAAGCATCTAAGCAGTGCGAATTTCCCAGGGCACAGTGATTCAGTGAGGGAAGAATTCAATCCAGTGGAGGAGAATCAATGAGAGGGAGCAACATGAGGAAACTTTTGGAGAAGTTTCCAGTGTCTCTCTAGTGCCAGTTTGGTAGGAGACAGGACGATGAAATTCTTCTTCAAGAAGGTCGAATAGCCTCTGCAAGTTGCCAGAAGATGGTTTACCAATTTGTTGGGGTCAGATCAAGTTCCAATAGGTAAAGTGAATTTCTTCTAGTGAATGAGGAAAGAATGACAACTCACTAGGAGCCAATGAGCAAGTTGTATAAATTTCCCAAGGCAGCGATGTGAATTCCACACAGGTCGAGCTGCCATTGAGATGGTTCAAGCAAGCCAAAGGGAGGTTGAATTATTTGCATGAGGAGATAATTATCTCCAGTTTATTAGTATATTTTCAGAGGATTTTTATTTTTATTTTTTGGCTCAGGCAAGAATCAGACCTTCTATTCAAATAAATCAACAAAAAGGTTATATAATATACATGAGAGAAAATGTCACATGTGCACTATCTTTACAAACCACAAAGCTAAGGAGTGTCACCCTTAGAAGTACAAATATATTTGCAAATCTGAGTCGACGATCTTCGTCCTTGGAAGTCTGCAGACTTGCTAGGAATTGACTTCGATTCTGGATCTATTTGTCACTCGGTCATTGACTTTACCGAAAGTCCATTTGTGGTTTATTTGATGCCCGATAATGCGAGAAACTATGGCCACACCATCTCGGTCCCACCACCAACTAGCCCTATCAACATCAGCCCTTGATATGTTACCTCCCAATCTGATGGCAGTGAAGAATATCACTCAAACTACATGCACAACCATTACTCGCGCAATGAAGGTGGTATTTCCTTTGTGTCTAGAGCCACATGTTGCATGATCAATGGCATCGCATGCATTTCTTAAAAACTACTTAAGTAAATAGAGCCACTCGAAAACCCAGGTTACTATAGAAAAATTGCCCCAGTCCCACTGCCAACAAGCATGATCGTTCATAGCCCTAGATCTCCTACCACCCGATCCGATGGGTAAACCTGGTATCGAGTTGTAGAGATGCGTAGGGTGTACCAGGCAGCTGAAGGTGGTATTCTCAACTTGCCGAGGGCCACTTCTAGATCCATTAGTCGCATCGGAGGCTTTCTGGTGAAACCGCTTCTGGTACCTGCGAGCTTCCGATAACTCTAGTATTGGATGCAAAACCCCCTTTCTCTAAGAAGAAGCCCTAGATCCATTTTTTGGTTTTCCTCTCTTTCTACTCTGCCTGCCATTCCTCTGTCTTCTTTTCTTGTTTAAGGCCCAAAACTTAGCTTGTCTATCATTTGTGCCTTTAACTCTCATCATATGAGTTTTCTGTTAACTAATTTCCTTTGGAGTTCTGGTGATGCTCCCTATCTTCATGTGCCAGAGTACTACAGTCCTCATGAAGTTGTCTAGTGTGGACAGTCTCCCAAACTAGGCACTTGTTTTCTCGAGTGTAGATCACTCCTTCATTGGCTAATCTATCCGCCAAATTGTTGGCCTCTCTTCACACATGAACAAAGCTCAGAGTTTTAAGTGTTATGAGGCGAGATTGGACTCTATGAAACACTTTCGATAGTCTCCAGTTCCTTGAAACTTTATCTGGTGTTGAGCTAGTGCTTATTCTTTTAACTGAGTTAATCATTAATTCTGAGTCTGCCTCTATAATTGTATTGGGTAGATTGTATTCTGTTAGGATCTCTAAGCCTTGTTCAATGGCCATGAGTTCTGCCATATGGTTGGTGGCCCTCCCCAAATGACTATGAAAGATAACTTGGATGTTGCCCTCTGCATTTCTGATAACTCCTCCATAACCAACATCCCCTGGGTTCCCTTTTGAAGGTCCATCAATGTTTAGTTTCATGAAGCCATGAGGAGGAGGTTGCCAGAAGGCCTTGTTTTATGTTCTTTCCCTTGCTTTCTTATTGTTATTTGTTGTAACATAAACCTGAAGGCCCAGCTGTTCCAGGATGAGGATGTCTCTTTGAACAGGGGGTTTCCCAGGAGGTTGCTTCATAAAGACTTTAACTGTTTCTCTGAGCTGATTAAGAACCTGAGTCACAATACCTTGAGTTGAGCGTGATTTATTTTTTAAGATTCTATTGTTGTGTTCTTTCCACACATCCCAGATTAAGAAGCATGGGATCAGTGTCCAATCCACATTGACTGTTTCATTTTCCAAGAAATCTTTCCTCCAATTCTTTAAAGTTTCCATAATGTCATTTTCCTTTCTATTTGTTTGGTTGAAGATAGAGGCTACCCAGTTCCAGATGGAGGAGGTGAACTCACACATGCTGAGAAGGTGACCCGTGGTCTCCTCCTGTAGACCACATAAGTGACACTTAGAAGGCCCTACAAAACCTCTTTTTCTGAGATTTTCTCAGGTCAGAATTTTCCTGTGTACAACGAGCCATATGAACATTTTGATTTTCATCTGGTGAGGATTGCTCCAAGTGTTTTCCCAAGTCTTGTCAGTGTTCGAATAGTCAAATCTTGTGATTATTCTTTTGGCTTCTTTGAGGTTGAAATTACCTTCGTTATTTCTACCCCATCTAAGAATATCATCCGAAGTGGAGGTTAGAATCTGTCTCTTTTCTAAGATCTCTTCAAGCATTTTTGCTTGGGTTTTCAAAGGAGTTTTTGCACTATAAGATGGTACTCTCCATAATTTCCTTTTCATTTCCCCTCTAGACTGGTCCCAAAAGTCATTTATCCTCTTGAGACCCTTATTAAGGGTGTCATTTTTTATGATATCTAGACTGCCTCTACATAGATTCTGTTCCTACTGCCAGTTATCCTCCCAGAACCAGGCCAGATTCCCATTTCTAATCTCCCAAAAGCTGTGATTCTGAATTAAAGTTCTATTCTCCCACACCTTGTTCCAAATATGAGAACCCCTGATGTGCCCTGACATACGAATGTGGTTCTTTTCCTGCCAATTTGTTGCATACATTTGTTTCCATAACTTGGTCCAAGGATTATTGGACTCTTTTAGCCATCTCCAACAAAGTTTGGCCCCATGGACCTTGCTCAGGGTGTTTGGGTCATGGAGACCTAAACCACCATGGGTTTTGGGTTTGCAGAGTTTGTCCCATGCTACCAAGTCCCATTTCTTTTTCTCTTCCCCTTTACCCCAAAGGAATTTTCTTTGAATGTTCCTGATCTGTTGTAAAACTCCTTTAGGGACCGAATGGGCAGAGAACATGTAGATTGGAATGGCTTGAAGTACCGTCTTTGTAAGAACTAGTCTTCCTGCTAAATTCAAGGATCTATTAGTCCAGTTGTTGACCTTGTCCTTAATATTATTTGTAACTACCTCCCAAAGTGCCTTACTCAGAGGTTTGTCAGTAAGATCCATACCGAGATGTTTAGAGGGAAGATTGCTCGTTGAAAACCAAGAATTCTGGAGAGATGTCTTTGGATTGAAATGTCCGTATTGAAAAAGAAAAATTTGGATTTTGTAAGGCTTACCTCTGTGCCTGTAGCATGGGAAAAGTCATTCAGGATTTGCTTAAATAATTTGGCTTCCTTGACAGTGGGTGTGCCTCGTGTTAGTTCCAGTCTTCGCAACCTGTCACCAGGGATCAACATGAGCTCTTACTATGTCTGGTTTTGTTAGACGTTTTGCATATGATGTTAAGCAAAAAAAACATGTCACAAGTGTTTCCATCAGAAGGAGCTCGAAAAAATCTTTCCAACGGTATATCACACTCCCATAACCGATTCCTGGATTAGAAGAAATGAATGAGTGATTCTTGGTTATGCATGTTTCGAGGTCAGTTGCTGCACACAATGACAAGTTCAGTACAAAATCAGTTTTTGAACTAATGGTAAGGAATTTTTGAAACATGAAAGAGGTTTTTGTTCATCACATACTAAATAACAAAAACCTCCTTCCATTTATGCACATGTGCTACTATGTGGGAGATATACAGTGATATTTGGAGCCTACAGTAAAACAAAGCAAATTTTTCATATTTTTTACTGTTTTAGTCATTTTAGTGTGGAGCCATTTTACAACAGATGGAAAGTATTTTTGCAAAACCCAAGGATTTTTTTGTTAAGACCGAGCCATATAACAAAAACCTCTTTCATTTTATTCACAGGTGTCATGGATTGGGATGTGTGACTAGATCTTTACAGCTCATTTTCACAGAATTAAATTTTTAATGATTTTCTGTTTTAGAGATGATTTTGTGGAACAGATTGCGAGCTACTAGAAACGAATTTTCCAATTTTGAGAGACATTTTTCTCTAGCATGACCTTATCTACAAAAACCTCTTTTAATTTTGTAACAGGTGTTATGGTTTAGAAAAATACGAGTTCATCTTCAACACCTATTTTCAGAAATTCGGCCCAAGTTTAATGTAACTAATTCTATTTTGAAGAAAATGGTTGAGCTCAATCCCTTAGTACAAGGATGAGAAAATGTATATATTTTATGAATTTCATAGTGTATGGGTTGGATTTTGGTAGAAGGTTGGACACTTGGGATTGCTTTGGCATACTATTGTACATATTTTCTCCGCATTTTTGGCTAAGGAAAGACCAGGGTTTCGCAGCACTGTTTGGGATCCATGTGGATTTATGTTTTGATGGTGTGCTTCTCTCAGTAATTGTAAGTTGTTATGTGTATCATTTTCCTTACTCTCATCTTCTGCAATTGAACATTGAATGAATTGTTAAGGTAGAATCCATAGATCGTTATGCTCTGCCTTTAAGTTTATTTGATTTTCCATGTTTTCATCTGTTTAAGGAGAATCCTTGAATGCTTCTTGCACTCCTTAGCTCCTCACCAGTCTGATCTACCCATTTATTCCCTTTAAAAGCATCAATACAATCGCCTACCTTGCCCCAAATAGACCTCTGCAAAAACTGTGCCTAAATCCCCAAGCCCAAATTTGCCTTTCCCTGTTTCAACACAAAAACTCCTAAAAACTCAAATCAAACCTTTGTACTGTATACCTAGCCTAAAATTAGCTTTTGTTTTAGTCATCTCGAGCCTCATCAATTATCTTTGCCGAGATTGACCTGGAGAGAGCCCTCTCCTGTCCTCGTAGGGCTAGCTACAAGGCTGAGCGTGGTTTGATGGTGACCTAGAACCTTGCCTTTTTAGCCTGAGGCAAATCTAGGCTTTAACACCTTGCAGCATCGCGTCATCCACAAATTGTTGATGCGTCAATGCCTCCCCATTCTGTGTCAGTTTTAGCCTCTTGATTCTTCCTTCCTTCTTGGTTTTATTGATCGTTTTGCCCAATCCTTCCATCATGAGAATGAAAAGGAATGGGGAGAGAGGATTGCCTTGCCTAAGGCCTTGTGAAGGCCTGAAAGTGTTAGAAGGTGAGCCATTGATAAGGATAGAGTAGCTTGTTGTGGTGACCAGTGCCATGACCCACTTTATCTAGTTATAGTCAAAGCCATACGCTTTAAGGATTTCTTTTATATATTTCCAGCTAAGTTTATCATAGGCCTTCGCTATGTCCAGCTGTATAATCATTCTTGCTTACTTCTAGGTCTTGAGGGAGTGTACCACTTCATGCACTTGGATGATGTTGTTGAGGATTTGTCTACCTTCCACATACCCAGTCTGCTCCTTTGAAACTAGCGATGGTAGTAGAGGTTTGAGTCTGTTAGTGATAACGTCATAAATGATTTTGTACACCACATTGTAAAGAGCTATTGGTCTAAATTTTTCTGGTGTCATTGCTTTTTCCTGTTTAGGGATTAAAGCTATAAAAGATTCATTAATCGCTCTGAGAACTTTTCTTGATGTTCTCAAGTCCTCTACCACATCAACAATGTCATGTTTGACTATTTCCCAACAAGTTTTGAAGAAATCCACATTGAAACCATCCGGGCTTGGAGTTTTCCCGTTGTGCATCTCTTTGATCACTTCATTGACCTCTTCCTCTCTTACTAGCCTATTGAGATTGTAGTTGTCTTCCCTGGTCACCAACTTGGGAATATTCTTAGTGAATTTCTTAATGGAGTGTGATCTATCTGCCAAGGGTTCCATTGCTATACTTTTGAAATGTTGAAGCAGCACCGATTCCATTTCCTTGTGAGTATTTAACTCCTTCCCTTGTGTATCCAGTAGTTTCGTGATTCTATTATGTGCCCTGTGTTTCACTGCAGATTTATGAAAGAATCTGTTGTTTCTTTCCCCTTCTTTAATCCACTTTACTCTAGATTTTTCTTTCAAGAAGATCTCCTCCTGCTGACATCTATTGTCCCAATCCTGCTATACAGAGTCCGCCAATACCTTCCTCTCCTCTGTGAATCCTTACTTGATAAGAATTTGATTGATTTCTTATAATTTACATTCCGCTTCTCTCTTGGCTTCGAAAATGTTCCCAAACTCATTTCGGTTCCAATCTTTGAGCCTTTGTTTGATATGTTTAAGGCGCTGACACAGGATGAACATTTTTGTGCCCTGAGTGGGCATGTCTTCCACCCACCACTTTCTAATGTTATTGGAGAAGTTTGGATGAGTGAGCCAAGCATTTTCAAACCTTAAAGGTCTATTTCTTGGTGTTTCGATGAAAGAAGCGTCCAACTGAACAAGCCAGTGATCCGAAACCCCAAAAGGAAGAATCCATGCGATCATGGAGTGACCTGATAGAAGGAGATCTTCCGAAACTATGAATCGATCTAATTTTGGAGAAACTTGTAGGTTTTAACCCTGTACAGAAATTACCTGCATACGAATTCTAAAACAAAGAAAATAAACAATGCGATAGCATAACACATAAAACACATATGCACAAAGATTTTCCCCTAGATCCCAAAACCAGGACTACCAGCTTGATTTTTCATTATGTTCCTTTCAATGTTACAATACATATTTATACATGCCTAAGCATCCAATACCATGGACCGAAAACCATAGGTAGGTTCGCCCAACCTAATATAGGGTCCAAAAAATAAATAAATCTCGGGGCGCTGCCCGAGACCCCGTAGAGGGGGACTACCCACCCCCCCTCTAACCCAACCCAACAAAACTTGGGTTGTTCCCCCTCTCTTGTTATTCTAAGTGAAGATGCCATTTATTGTCTCCATGCTTACCAATCTCATGTTGTCTAAGAAGTTCTGGAATGTGAGTGAGTCTTGCCCCAGCATTCTGCTTCCCCCTTTTTTCTGAAAGTGATTTGATCATATTGAAATCCCCCCCTAAAATCTAGGGGATACTTGGATGTCTTCCTCTTAGTTCCTCTAGTGAGCTAAGTAGTCTTAGTTTATCCTCAAGCAGTTGAGGACCATAGACATTTGTAGTCAAGTAACAATCGTTGTCCCCCAGAGGTTGGATTATAATAGAGAGATGATTTCTGGATGCTTCTGCATTAGTGATCTCAATTTTTTGAGGGTTCCATAGGGTAAGAATTCCCCCAGTTGTGTTGTTGGCTTTGACCTCCAGGTACTCATAGTTGTTGAGCCATTTGCAATGAAGGTCCCTGATCTTTTCTATTGAGCATTTGGTTTCCTATATGAAAAACATATCTGGTTTTTCTTCTTTTATTCTATTAATGATATTTCTTTGCTTTCTTTTGCTGCCTAGCCCCCTAATATTCCATGTTGTGAGCTTCATAATGAGGTGTTTGTAAAAGAATAACTAGTAAGATCTTTCATCTTACCTGAATTAATCAAGAGTTTCCCACATTTTGATAGGAGATCATTCTTTCTTCTTCTTCCTCTTTTTTTGCCTAGATTTTTGGTGCAGCATCCTGGTGTGATCTCTATCTATTTGACCCCTTTGTTCTCCTGGCTATCGTAGTTCCATTTGACTCCAGCCGCCTTTTATTTTCAGAGGATATTTAATTAGGCATCCAATTGTTATTATTTTCCACTTGTTGCATAATAAAATAAACCCTCATATGTTGCACCAGTTTTCTCTTTGGTGTTTTTCTAAGGACATTAGTCCAAAATAACTGTGTTAATTGTGTGCATCTATTTTCTCAATTCCAAATTTATTTCCACAGTGTATTTGTTTTATTGTGAAGATTGCAGTAGTGGGATATTTGTTATTTGTCATTAATTTAATTAACTGAAGACAAATAAATTGCATCAGTTAGGAGAATAATTTCTAATTATTTCAATTGAGGAATTTTCACACTATTTTTGTTCAAGCAACAAAACTGGAGACAACGTAATAGCCTAAAGTGATGTTATGCAACAACAAAGAGAAAAGGGAACTACACAATCTGATATTCGGCCAAAGACAAATCAGTTGTTGTAAAATAGGAGGAATGCGATTCAACAAAAGTCAATTAAACAAGAGAGTCAAAATAGATTTTACAGAGAACAACTCAGCAAACCTTCATAAATTGATTTTCTCACATGTATGAAGACATCTTTCCGGGCTACTACTTTACCTGTACAAACTATGGGCATAAGGCAGTGAATTGCGGGGTGAATCTGTAATTTATACAACTTAGGCCACTAAGGAGAAATTATCAGCCAAATAATCAATTTGTCAGGCAAAGGATGAGAAAACCCAGGTACAACAATTCGTTCTCTCCTTTAAACAATTTGATTCAATGTTATGTCTGTCATAATTTTGGCCACAAAACAGTTGTTTGCAGACTAAAAAAAAACATGAGCTCCAAAATTCAAGCAATCAAATCAGAAACCCAAAGTCTAGAAGGAAAAAGAAAGCACAAAGTGTTGTAATTTTGTTTTATATGCTTAGAATGAAGGAGTCAATTGGTATGTGGATAATGGCTATTCCAGGCACATTTTAGAAGACAAAAGTAAGTTATTGCCATGGAAACTAGTTAAGAAAGGTAGTGTAACCTTTAGGATAATGCCCCAGGTAAGATTGTGGGTAAAGGAGTTGTCAACCTAACTAGTGGCTCAGGTAAAGCCAAGGATGTGTTGTTTGTTGATGGAATGAATCATAATTCATTCAGTGTGTCTCAGATGTGTGATTAAAGCTATGATGTTCTGTTCAAATCTTGTCAAATAAAGTTTGCAGGAACATGAGAGATAATAGCTGAAGTTGTTAGAACAAACATCAATGTATATGTTCTAAAAGAGAAGACTGTTTTTTGTCAAAAATTGATGAGAGATGGTTGTGGCATAGAAGACTTGGACACCTAAACTTTGATCAAATTGTCAAATTGGGAAAGAAGAATGTTTTAAGAGATTTGCCAAATCCTCTAAAGCCTGAGAATACTATTTGCAAGTGCCGCTAGATTGGTAAACAAGTGTGAGTACCATTCAAGTCCAAGGAGAAATCATAAGATAGGCCATTGCAATTAGTAAATTTGGACTTTTGTGGAACTTCAAGAACTCAGAAAACCACTTGTAAATTGTTTTTCATGCTTATCATTGATGATTTCAACAGAATGATTTGACTAGCATTTTTAAGAGAAAAATCAGAGGCTTTTGAAAAGTTTAAGAAATTTAAGGTCATGGATGAAAATGAGACAAAATTAAAATAAAGTGCATAAGGTCTAATAATGGAGGTGAGTTCACTTCAATAGAGTTTGATGATTTTTAAAAACAACATTGCATCAAAAGGCAGTTTACCATAACAAAAACTCCACAACAAAAATGTTGCAGCAAAGAGAGCCAATAGATCAGTTCAGCAGTTGGCTAGAGCCATGATGGGAGAAAGGAATATTCAATAGATATTTTGGGTTGAACCCATTCACATAGTGGTGTTGATTCTAAACAATGCACACTTTAGACCAAACAATGATAAAACTCCATATGAGTTTTGGTATGGGAGACTTGCGACATTTAAGCATTTCAGAGAGTTTGGAAGCAAGTGTTAGATAAAAAGGAACAACGAAAAGCTTGGTAAGTTTGATCCAAGAGCTGATGAAGGTATTTTTCTTCGATAATATTAGAATAACAAGGGCTATAGATGCTACAACAAGAATACAAAGAGGATAGTTGAGTGCATTTGTTTAAAGTTGATAGTCATATTGATTTTGAAGATAATCAACTAATAAATATAAGCTCCAATAATCCAATCAATAATGATGAGAAGGATGATGAGTCATTTTCAGATGAATACAATAAAGAACCCCGCTATCCACAATCCAAATATCTTGTAAGTTATGTGCAAAAAAATTGCCCATCTACCCAAATTGTTGGTAATAATTTAGGTGTGCAAACAAGAATAAGGTTGTTAAATCCCCCTACTCTAGCGCATATAGCTCTCTCATGTATGATAGAACCAAATGATTTTTATTAGGCTAGCGAAGATAATAATTGGTTAAAGGTCATGAATTAAGAGCTTTTCCATATCGAGAAAAATCAGACATGAGAGCTTGTTCCTAAACCAGCACATAAGAATTTTATTTTCACGAAATGGGCCTTTAGGAACAAATTGAATGAACATGGTGAAGTGGTAAGGAACGATGCAAGGTTAGTCTGGAAAGTTTATATGCACAAATTGGAGGTTTAGATTTCGATGGAAGCTTTTCTCTTGTTTCTCGATTAGAGGCAATTCACATGTTTTTGGGTTTTTCTAGTTTCAATAAATTTAAGATATATGAGATGGATGTCAAATATTCCTTTTTAAATGGAGAATTAGAGGAAGATGTCTACATTGAGAAACCTTATGGTTTTTAGCTTTTTGATAAGCTTGATTATGTTTGAAAACTGAAGAAGGCCTTGTATGGCATTAAGTAAGCCCCACGAGCTTGATATTCCAAGTTGGATAGTTATATACTCAAGTGTGGTTTTAAAAGAGGCGCAACTGACAATAACTTGTATGTGAAATATAATGATGGAAAATTGTTAGTGGTGGTTGTCTATGTTGATGATATTATTTTTTCCAGTGATTCAGATTCTCTAACCTTCCAGTTTGTTGCTGATATGAAGGTCAAAATTGAGTTGTCTATTCTTGGAGAACTTTCTTATTTCCTTTGATTGTAGATTGCACAGTCTTCCAAAGGAATTTTTATCTCCCAAAGCAAGTATCTCAAGGAAGTTTTGAAGAAATTTGGCATGGATGGATGTTCTTTAGTAAGCAGGCTAGTAATTTCATTGAAATTTTTCATATAAATATAAATTATATCAGTAATGTGTTTTAATATGCTCAGTATTTGAATGGAAGACAATATTCCTTGGACATTCTTATTGCACTTGTATTATCACAGATGATTGGGATAGGTTGATCATATAATACTTGTAAATATTGTAAAGTTTGCTTCATACATAAGAGCTGAGTGCAACAAGAAGTTGTTGGTATATATTCAGCTTCAACAATAGAGAGGGAAATTAAATCTTGCTTCTTGCTCAACCCTGAAACGAGACATGCACTAAGAAAGAAAGAACCACCACTAGTGTTCTTTATTTCATTTGCATCACCTGCCCAATCAACGTCAATAAAAAGATTAGTGGAAAATTGTTGAATTGAGCCTTCTGTGATCCATATCAATTTTACGAGAGATTTTTCAGCGTAAATATCATGTGATTTACGCCGAAAAATCTCTCGTAAATTAGTGAAAAATATTTACCTCTGGGATACCAAAGTCCATAGTCCATTATGGCTCTAATGATTTGAACTTAGACAAGAATGCAACAAATTTTAGATATAACCATAAATACAAAGATGCAACAAAAATGACACTTCATTTCATTAATATCAAATACTGAACTATGCTTACAAACATAATGAAAATAAACTAGCTCGGGCGATGATAGCTTATCTCTGAGAAGAGATGTGGTTGCTACATGCCTCCGAACTATGTTACAATGAGTCTCAAGGGCCTATTCAATATTGAAAAAAGGGAAAATCCTAAACAACCAAAACCCTAACCCCAGGAGATGTAACACCAAGAGTTTGTGGGCCCTGTTGGGCTTAGTTGGGTAGCCAACTTCCCAAGATTGTAACTTGGTCATATTATCTTTGTTTTGCGCGTATGATACCTTGTTGGAAAGAGATCTTTGAGTACTATAGGATTTATGGTAGGCCCCTACTTATGAGTATGAGCCTATTGTGGACCTCAAAAAAGCATCGTTTAGGGGGTCAAAACTACACAGAAGTTCAAGACCCGAAAAACTGCTAAAAATAGTAAATGTTGCAATAAGCAAGGAAACAAATGAAACTGACTAGAGGTATAGGAGCAATAGGCAGGTGGCCACCAATATCCACCTGGATCTGTCCTCCCTCCTTAGGAAGCAATGGTCACCATTGCGTGCAGAGCCTCCATGAGGTGAGGAAATTTTTGTTGAACCTGGTCCTTGGTGAAGGAGTTGGCCTGCTTTGAAAACTCTATATAGTTGGATCCTCTGTTGGGGAGTGTTCTTGATCTATGTGTCCAAAATTTGATTAGTTTTGTCTTGTTCCACGTAGTTTGGGTTTAGCTCTATTGGTGTGAGGTGTTCTGCAATGTCCAATGTGTCCAACAAGGGTGGAAAGTATCACTGAAGGTGGAATGTCGATCTCACCAATGAATGGTGGAATGTCGATCTCGAAGGCATTTTCCCCTATAGCCTTGGTGAGGGTGTATGGCCCATATCGGAGTAGGCAAAGCTTGCGGTGGAGTCCAGCAAGGCACTCCTTCTGCAAATGCAGTTAAACTTTGTCACCCACATGGAACTTGTACGACACTCGATGTTGATCATGGCATTGCTTGTACTTAGCATTGGATCTATCCAATATATCATGGACCTATTGGCAGGTGTGTTGAATGCGCTCAATGAAGTTGTTAGCCCCATCGAATTGGACTGGACATGATTCGAATCTGCCTGAGTAGCTGCAAATGGTATGGCCACATCAATGGGGCATAATGGTTGAAATCCCAGTCCTACCTAAAAGGGGTTGTGGCCCGTTGAGCTATGGAGAGCCTTGTTGTAGTTGTGTTGGACATAGGGGAGGCTTTCATCCCATGTGCGTAGATTCTTTGAGTTGTACATGCGCATAATGTGTACGATCATCCTGTTGACAACCTCTGTTTGGACATCAGTTTGGGGGTGGAAAGTCATGGACTTAGTAAGTTTGGTATCCACAATCGACCAAAGAATTGACCAAAATTCACTTAGGAATCTATTGTCCTGATTTAAGGCAACGCACCATGGGATTCCAAAGTGCAACCACACTCGCTCAAGGAAGATCTTAGCAGTGGCCTCTGCTGTGATACTCTTCTTGCAAGCCGCCATAATGGCCATCATAAAGAATCTGTTGACAACCAATAAAACACAGTCGTTGTCATGCTTAGTAGAAGGAAGGCTTGATATGTAATCCATGGATATGAATTTCCAAGGTCGAATAGCAGTAGGAAAAAGAGTATATAGGCTTTTATTCTTAATGGTTGGTTTGGAAATGATGCAGGCAATGCAAGATTTAATATACTTCCCAACATCCTGACAAAGGTTCAGCCAATAAAAACATTTCTACAATATTGCCATTGTTTTCTCTACTTTGAAATGTCTAGCGACCCAACTATAGTGCACCTCCCAAATCATCTTGCCACACTTGCTTGAAGGAAAACATATGTGCCCTAGGTGGCATAACAGTGCATCCTGGAGGTGATAATTTGGAACTTTCTTACCTTCCAGGATTGTCTGGTATGTGCTACCAAATTTTAGATCGCTCTTCTAAACATGTGTCCACCCCGATGTCTCGTGCCCACAAGAGTCAAGCACAGTGATCAACGCCATGACTAGTGGTTGGTTGAGGTAGTCTGCAACATTATTGTTGCTACCCTTCTTGTACTTAATGTTCAAATGGAATTGTTGTAGGTATGTGGACCATTTTTTATTGCGATCGTTTTGCAACTTCCCTTATGTCTATATGAACTACAGGGGTCGGTGGTCTATATGGATGATCCTTTCCTTCCCCATAATGTAATGATTCCACTGATGGCAGACTTGCATAATGTAATACATTTATTTGTCATAGGTGCGATACTTTCATACTGTGTCTGAAATTGTTTCACTGTGGTAAGCCACCAGATGCCCCTATTGAGTAAGAAATACACCAATGGCATAGTTGGAGGCATCTGTCTCAATCTCAAATAATTGTTGCAGGTCTGGTAATGTGAACACTACTGCAGAGTAGAGGCAATGCTTCAACTCGGCAAACGGCTTATGTTGGGTTTAGGGCTAGAAGGACTTTTCTTTCATACTACCCTTGGTGACTTGACTTAAAGGTCAAGTGATATGAGAGAACCCCAACACGAACCTGTGGTAGAAATTGGCAAGACCTAGAAAGCTACGAAGCCCTATTAGAGTGGTTGGGGCTTATCAATCCCAAATGATTCGTACCTTGGCTGGGTCCACATGCACACCCTACTCATCAATGATGTACAATAAATATTGAACCTGGGTCATACCAAAAGTGCATTTCTCCAAGTTGGCACATAGCTTGTGTTGTCGCGGGGTTTGGAGGACCTGCCGAATATGGTGGAGGTGCTCTTCCCAACTCTAGTTGAAGATCAAGAAGTCATCTACCACTAATGCATTGGTGAAGGGTTGCAAGATGTCGTCCATCATTCTCATGAATGTTGTGCGGGCATTCATCAACTCAAACTACATGACCAACCATTCAAAAAGGCCCTCCTTGGATTTGAAGGCAAACTTCCACACATCGAAGGGTTCGATAGACACTTGGTGATAACCAGACTTCAAGTCAATCTTTCTAAAATATTTGGCCCTCTTGAGTTGGTTGAGAAGGTCATTAATATGTGGGATTGGGTATCTATTCCGGAAAGTGATCTTGTTCAACGCCCAATAGTCAATACAAAGTCTCTAGGTCCCATCTTTCTTCTATACCAATACAAGCGGGCTCCCACAAGGTGATGAGCTTGGCATGATGTGACCTTTCTCCATAACAGAGCATCGATAGATTGATTCATTGGGTAGTGGTGCACCCAAGGTCAGATCAATGGAGTGCTTGACCTGGCAGTGCAGAGGTACCCCTATAGGTGAGGCAAAAATGTCCCTGTATTCCTCCACGACCTTGTCTATTTGTTGCTATTGTGCGAAGGATCCCTATTTAGAAGTCGCGGCCACAATCTTCTTGTTTTGCCTGAGGGAGAATCATAAGGAAAACAAATTTCCTAGTCTATGAAATGATCTTATTGCATTGCTTTGCAAAGATCAAAGAGATGGCGATAGGCGGGACTACCTCTAGTATATTGTACAACTTATTTCCTAAAATAATAATCACATAGCGAGGTCTATACTCATATACAACATGGCACTTCCACAAGTATGGTTGTCCTAATAATGCATCACAAAATTCAAGAGGAGTAACATCACACAATACTTGTGAAGATCTTGATTCTGTAGGGAAGGAAACACTACTGGCTAATGCAGAGATCTTGTCCTTGGTGAAGCCACCCGATGGTGTATACTTGTGGACGTTTTGTAGTCGATAGGCCTAGCTGCTTCACAACCTCTACTGAAATGAGGTTATTTTGGCTCCCATTGTTGAAGGTTTTGAATATTCTGTGTTAGCATTGTGTCAAATATGGCATCATTGTTGTTGACACTATGGTTATGTCAAGCAAAATTATGGCACTGCACTTTTCAAATATAATTATGAAATAAGCACACATGTATCCAAAAGAGGGGAGGCTTCTTTCAACATAAAACAACTTGTTTTATGCCATTATTGCCAATAAAAACATCTTTGAAATCATTGTCGTGCAATGAGTGATGCCCGAGGACATCAAGGTTGTGTTTGATTTCAGTATGAGTGATAGTTATAGAAAATGAAGTTTGAATCATATACACGCTAAAAGAAATAAATAAATAAAAATAGACCATACACAAGAATCTGGCATGTAATAAACACTAACAACCTCCATGGATTTAAACACCTAAAAGTAAGATATTTAAAGTTCAAACAACATAACTATGGTGGTTTATGAATGGGTATTCAAATAAATTTAAAGGAGATCAAACATGACTGAGGAGTTGAGAAAGTCAAGGTTTGGGCTCTTCGCCTCATTGCACAGATACTTGAATTCAATGGAACCAATGGCACAACATGATTTTCCTGTCACTTCAAACCTTGCAAAATTAACACACTCAAATTAAATACCTATGATAAAGAAATATGATATAATATAGAAAACCTGAGACATATGGTAAAGAAAACGAAATATGATGGTGAACTTGGCTCTTCCTCCATTGCAGTATATGGTCTAGATGGGGATGGAAAAGGGAGATAGCATGGGAGCATTGTTCAATCCAAGATCATCCTTAGTAGACTATGTTGAATCATAATGACGGAGCAATGGAATAGACAGAAGGATTAATGAACTGATAAATTGTGTAATGAAATGGATAGATAGGAAGAGTGGTGTGCTTCATAATATTTTTAATAATAATTTGGAATTTGACATCTAGTATCAAGTGGACACCTGGTATCTCAATATTTTGAAACTAGAAAAATATTGAGAATCCTTTGATTTTTTCCATTAGAATGTGTATACAACAAAGAATATTCTTATACTATTAAAGCTAAGCCATCCATAATTTTTTATTTTTTAAAGAATGGAAATTGTGGGAGGCCTACTCTAAAATAGACCATGCCTATTGGTGTAATCATATATAATATATAATTAATAATATAAAATTATAATATCTTTATTAATTTATAGTATTATATATTTTTCATATTCTAACTAATTTATATTATGTTATTATATTATAAAAAAAAATTCTTTGATAAGCTTCAAATCCTGGAAGAGAACCAACTGGCTATAGGTCTCATGGTGACATGGTGAAGGATGAGGAGCGATGACCATATGAAGGCAGTGGCACAGGAGGTAAGCTTTGCACCTCCCACTTGGCCCATAGGAGTATCACCCCCTATGACCACCTGCAGACTGGACGCCATGCACCCGCCACTATTAGGGTTGCAGTGGCCACCATTGACAAAAAAAGGAGTTGCAATACCTGGTTCTCAAGGATCATTGATTCAACCTCCTGTTTGATCACTTAGGGAATCGTTAAGTGGATTTCTTTGGTTTTCAAGAAAAAACCACTCTACACTTTACATTGTTGTTGAAGAAATCCCAAATCCATGGAACAATTCCAAATTTTTGTTAAAACCCTTAATGGAAAATATATATCGTTCCAAGGTCATGTAGAAGACAAGGTGAAGGATTTAAAACAAATCTTTGAACAACCCCTTGGAATTCTTGTACTCTTTCAATGTCTTATTTATGAGGGAAAATAATTATTGGACTCTTTTCAGTTCAGTGCATACAACATCTCAAGGAATTCATTTATCTTTTTAGTCTTGAGACTGTGCATGGGAGCAATGGGTTCCATAGAGCCTTCTACTTTAGCATCATACAAGGATGTTGTGTGTGGTAAAGAGACTATCTCAATGATCGAGTTACAAGATCTTCTAGGACCATACATTGTAGAGAAGATGGAGGAAATGCCTAATTTGGAAATAAACAACACATAGGTAAAGCATATCTTCACATTCCTACAAGCAAGGGCTATCATCTGCAGATTCAACGAATTCTCACCAAAGTCGGGAGCATTCCATCAGTGGATTTATACAACTTGGACAAAAAATTGTGATATTTATTTATGTTCCGAAGGGTTTTTCATTGTACAGTTTCATTCCAAGGATGATTATGACAAATATATGGTGAATGAGCCCTGGTTTTAGGAAGAGCGGGGCTCTTCCTCACTGGAATTCGTTCCCTCTAACATGGTTGTAGCAAAAATGATAGTTGTGCTAGGTTGCCACATATCCCTTTTCCTTTCTGGCATTATGTAGCACAATTGTTCATGATAGGTTTTTAATGACAGTCACAATTGAGGGCTTTTTAAATCCAACTATTAATATTTATATTGAAAATATTAATATTAATATTTATATCATCCAACCTAGTGGATTTCATCTTTTCATCTAGTTGTATTGACAACCCATGAAAGTGTCATGCCTAATGATGCAAAGATCATGCTTAATTCCCTCATAACCATGAAAATTATTGAATTGATCCTCTATTGATTATTTATGGACCATCTAGAAAAAAAAATCTATTTTCTTGGAGCAAAACAACCATCTAGATTCATTTTTGCATTCCCTTTCCCCACTCCAGAGACATGCTAATTTATCATTCCATTTGGTTAATGATGTTTGATCTAAGACTATTAGTGATGAGAGAATATGAAATTATAGGTAAAATAAAGTGCCACCGTGTAGTCCTACATGGTATTTTTTCAAGTCAAAATCAACGTGGGTGCTTATTAAAACCAACAATATGTCCTGTAGAGAACGCCAATGTTGTCTTTGTCCGGGAGATGTAATGCATGCAAGGGATTTATGCAGAGCGTTTAGTTGTTAGAGAATTATTCATCACTTTCGTCGCATTCTCTTTTATTTATTTTACTAATAATATTCAGTCAACTATATTAATGTTTTTTTTTTTTTTTTTACACTTTTAAGATTTAAAGAGCTTTTAATATTTATTCAAAGATATTTTTTGCACTTTTAATATTTTTTGTTTTATGTTTCAACTTTTTTTTTGTGAGCTAAAGTAGGACCTTTCTTTTTCTATTTATATCAAAACCAGGTTGAAACATATACAAGCATTTGGTAGCCTCAACCCGCCCAAAAGGGAAACCGGATTTGTTGGCCACCTTAAGTTTTTATAAGCCGACTAGCAGCAAAAAATAACAAGTCTGCAAATCCATGCCAAATAAACTTCACCAACAAAATTACTAATCTAGTTCCATACCGTCATTAAAACTATTAATAGGAAGAGGAGAAATTGTTCTCAAAGAACTAACAAGGAAAACCATTGGAACAACTAGAAGAATTAATCTACCATAATTTTAGGGGGTGTTTCTGCATCTCTCATTGTTGGAACAAGCTTCTTCAATGGTTGTTGAATTTCCTCCAACTTACTGTCCTGCATGAGCATAGGGATTTGGAGATTTTTCATTTCTCGTCTCATATTGGGTATGCCCTGAGCCATCTCTACCATTTCCACTGCAACTTGCTCCATTGCCTTTGCAAGTAATCGCTTCAGCACCCAATATACATGTAAAGCCTGCTTGTATAAGTTCAGGCGTCCACTGGTATTGCTCGGGTCAGGAATAAGGTTACCCCAGTCTTCCATTTCAGGTTCTGAGTCTTCCTGCATTACATTTGCTTCTAATTCTTGAATAAGCCTGCAGATATCTTCGTCAGTTCCTTCTTTGTAGGATTTTTCAGCCTCTTGCACCATATGTCTCATGGTTTTCCGGCCTCATCTCTAACATACTAGAGAGGGGGGCCTTAATTCATGTTTGCCTGATTGGCAAGGTCTTCCTCTACCCCTACGACCGCTTCCTCGACCTGGGTGAGCTGGTTTGTTCTTGGCTGCCACCTGACTCCCCTGCCCGACAGCGAAAGATGTGTTCGCTGTAAGTTCATCATTTCCAGGCTCCTTGGCTTTCTTTTCCCAATTCATGCCCTCCCCTTGCTGCTCTTTTTCCGTAGTCTGGAACTTCCCCAACCCTCCTCCCCTGGGATGAAGTTGGCAAATGTTCTCGGGGTTCTTCTCTGCCTCCCACACTGCCTTTTTTTCCATCTCCAACTGCCCCTGATCATTATCTAACCTTAATCCTTGCATGCATTTGTCCTGGCCTACCCGACTCCCTACCTTGCTAGATTCTACCCTAGCCTTTCTCATTCTCCCACCCTCTGTCTTCTGATTAATAGTAACAGGGAAGGATTCCACGTCCCTCTCCCGTCGCTTTCCCTCTGCAACGTTTAACTCTCTTCCCTCTTCCCTAATATTGCTGGAGATTACAAGGAAAGCAAGGAATGGTTTTACGAAAACATACCCCGTCCTATGTCGAGTTGCAGAGAACCCCAGACCGCATCGAGCTCCCTTCGTCTCCTTCCTTTATAGCATGCTAACTTTGGTTCTACCCTTCACCACCCTTATTAATCTTCTACCACCTACTTGATGTCCCATCATCCTTTTGTCGCCATTCCTTCGTGCTTCTTCCTCCACTTCCCTATCACCTCCACACCTCGAGATTCTACCTTGCATGCAAGCCACCCTGACGTCTTGTAGAATTATTATGTTGATTGGTGACCTGCATTGCCACCTTCCTTCCATCATGTTTTCACATGTCGCATCCTCTTCCACCCTGATCAGGAGGTTTTATGCTTCAACTTAGATATCAAATAAAAGACATATATAAATTTTAAAATTACATGGGATTTGCATAGATATTGCGTTGTTGAGAATTACATGGGATTTGCATAAATATTATGTTATTTAGAATAAAGCTGAATAAACCTTTGAATTTTCTTTCCAAAATGGTTATCTTATCCAAATTGTAATTATAATTTTCAAATAAGTTCATGTATTTGGTTATTGATGATAATAATTATACTATTAAAAACCAAATGTATTATACTAGGAACCAAATGTATTATACAATGAAATATAAAGGATATTTGTTACAATTTGTTCTTAAAATTGACATGACATGTGGAACGTACCACCTTTCACGTTCTCTTTCACCGTTAAAACGCCTTTGCGTTTTTTTTTCAAATTGATCGGCATTTGAGTGGGCAACCCTTATCCCGATTGCAGATTTGTTTTTGCTGACATGTCTGTTAGTTTATTTCCGTTTAAAGGACGTTAAATGTTTATTGCGAATGTATTTATCACTGGAAAATGGTGCTGCCAGAACCCCGTTCCTTACAGCTGGTAATATCCTTCCCATTACGCATCTTATCACTGGTATTGTCCTTCTGCCCCTGAGCGAAGAGCTCGAGGCATAAAGGTCGAGGTGGGTGTTGTTAAAATTTGGAACTTAATTAATTGCACTCTCTGTGGATGAACACAAATCCAAACTACGAGTTTTTTTTCAAAAAATAACATATCCTTTTTTTAAAAGAGAATTCCTTTAATATATATATATATATAATCGGTATATAATTTAATTCTTTTTACAAAATATAATAATAATAACCAATTTTTTAAAAATATATATAATGGTTATTAAATATTTAAATATAATTTAATGTCAAGAAATATTAAACATTTTTAATTGGATTTTGTACCATTTTTATTGGATTTTGTCTCATTTAAGTGTTTTACTAAGTTCTAATTTCTTTATTATTATTATAAATAAATTTATAAGATATAGTTTATTAGGTAGGTTTGAAAAATAAAGCTTACTAGAAATTTATGAACTTTTAAAATTAGAAATTTATGAGTTTTTAATTCTTCAAGTGGGAGCATTATTTAGGAGTAAATTTTACAAAGAGGATTTTTTCACATTTATTTCTTTACAAATGTCTCTATTATTTATGTTATGTTATCATTTTGTCTTTATTGTATTTCTAAAGTTTAAAATGGGAAAATCTAATATTTTCTTTTTTTCCACACTACAAAAATAAGATCATATGGTTGTCAATTTTTATGTTTAAAAGATTATTCTTTTTCTTTTTTTATAGAATAATTTATCACATTAAGGTATATTTCTCATAGGTGGTGACCTATTTAATGATAATGATGGTATTAATTATTAAAAATAAATTTTCATGATCCAAATATTAAATTTATTTAAAATTTTCTTGTTTCAACATCATTTAGTTTGGAAGACATTTACAAAATTCAATATTGACACAATTGCATGCATACATGAACAATTCATAATGAATCATTTACATCATACTTTAAAAAGATTGCCAAGGTGTTTCTAATGTCATTAAACATGGAGAGAATCAAAAGAAAGAGTTGTATTAGAGATCTTGAATCAAACTAGCATTTTGGATACAATCCTCAAATATTCTATGGTAACCATCATGAATATAAAATTGTACAAGAAAAAAATAATTATAGCTCAAAGGGATCTCATGGTTCTTAATAGAGTTAAAATATATCTATTTATGTAAAATTACCAATCATGGCCAAAATCTACTAAACCTACATTTTACTACCTCAAATTTAAGTAATAAAATGAATTCATTTACCTTCCACTACTTGACCTTCAAAGTTGGAATTTCATCCAATTTCTTAGCAAAGGGATTATCGCTAATGGAAGAAGACATAACCCAAAACCGCTCTCCCAACCCCGTAATCACAAAGCTAAACAAATGATAAAGACCTTATAGATTCCATAATCATATAGTGTGATCGGGTCCTCAAACTAAGCTAAACAAATGATAAAGACCTTATATATTCCATAATCATATAGTGTGATCGAGTCCTCAAAATAGTTACCCTCATATTGTAGGCATTGAGATGTTAAGGTAACCACTTTGGCTTGGTGTTCATTCTTGAAGGAAATAATATAATTCAAAGAATTTACTAGAATGATAATGGATTTCTCCACAATAGTTCTCACAATTTTTTTTTTTTTTTTTTAACGATAACGGTTATGATATATTAATGAAACTGATGGAAAAAAGAGTGGGGCTTTGCCGTAGCAGCGCGGATTACATTCTGCTTACATTTTTAGAGCAGCAACTAATACTGAATCGTTATGGAGGTGATTCTATAGATCTGACCTCATTAATGAACAACCAACCTTTGTCCAGGGCGCTCCCTCTGTTTGCCATCAAGTCCGCTTCGCTGTTTGAAGTTCTGAGAATATGGAAAATTTTGTATGATGCAAAGAATGCGAGGACTCTTTTCAGTCTTTCCAGAGTTCTGTTGAGGTCGGCATTTCTGAAGAGCTCTCCATCGATCATCTTTTTTATGAGGATCTCCGAGTCTCCAAAAATCTGGATGTCCTTGACTCCTTTTTCTCTGGCGATTTGACAGGCTTTGAGAAGGCTGAGCTGTTCAGCTTGGTTGTTAGTCTTCACACCGAGGCCCCAGAAGAAAGAGTCTTTGGATCGCCCTTCAGGAGAGTAGATGATGCCGCCAGCGCCCGAGGGACCGG